>MEHQ01003648.1:591415-602362 GCA_008828725.1 Saccharina japonica
GGGCGGGGGGGGGCGCGTGCAAACGGGCGCGGTGGATATGTAGAGCGGGTGGCATCGATGACGCTGCTACTGCTACTGTTGTTGTATACTGGTAGGTGTTATGCTACGGGGAAGTCTTGGTAGAAGTCTTCGTGTCCGTCTAGCAGGTGTCTTCGTGTCCGAGCAAGACTGCCTGCTGCTGCTGCTGCTGCTGCTGCTGCTGCTGCTGCTGCTGCTGCGGTAGACCTACCGTACTACTGCTGTACGAAGTATACTTCTGTAATCAAGTGATGAGATATTACACCGGCAGGGACGATTTTCGGAGCCGATTTCCTCCAAAACATGCTTAAGGGGCGCACCCAACGAAAACACGGCTTGGGAAAATCTCGCCCCGAGATTTTTTGGATGAACGCGTCGCTTGGCGCAGGCACTCTCAGCCGTTGTCGACAAAAGCAGCTTTGAAAATTCTTGGAAATTTCGTCCGATGGGGTGTGTTTTCTTATCACCCCGCGTTGTTATACGGTATGCTATACAATATGTTCGAGTGTCCTCGGACGTTGAGACGCATGTAGCCATCATCGGCATCGAGTCCAATGCTCATCATCGGCACCGAGATACCTACCTACTCCACAATCTACTACATACTCTAGATACCTACCTACTCCACAATCTACTACGTACTACTACTGTAGTAATAATCTACTACGTACTGTACTACTGTAGTAATAGATACCTACCTACTCCACAATCTACTATTAATACGTACTGTCTGTAGTCTGTACTACTAGTTGTAGTAATAATACTTACTACTCTGTGTGCTCGTACAGCCTGCCCGTACTGGGAATCGCGAATCATGATCGTCCGAGCTGGCGTACAAGAACATATACAAACCGACGAGAGAAGCACAGCAGCAGCACAGCACACACAACACTCCACACACACACACACCTGTCCCGGGACAACGATCATATGGTCCGAGAGGCTCATGCTCTGTCGTGGTGGGAAAGGTCGCCACCTTCAGCGCCGCCTGGCCTTCAGTCGAAGAAGTATGCCCAGAGGTGATCAGCTTGACCAGCTCCCCCGTCTGTTGCACCACAAGCTGGATCCAATGGCGAAACACTCAAAAATAGACGGGAAAAGCCGACAGTCCCGTGAACAAGGAAATCGAGAGCAGCCCCGTCTGGTGCTCTGTGCTGCTGCTGCCCTGCTAGGGCGCCGCGTCCAAAAGCGCGACACGGGGCTGGACCACAGACCTTGGAAGCACAGCTAGTGAGATGCTCTTCAATCTCAGCTCCAAATCAGGATATCACAAGGCGCACAGAGGCTGTGTGGGACCGCACAGGAGACTGCAAGCTCTGTCCAAGGCAGCAAGTTGGGTCGTGTTTGAGAGGAGAGACCAGAGGCAGCAGTAGCGCTCCGATGCCGCCGATTTCTATATCGCCTACCTAGCACTACAGCAGAGAAGTTCAATGAGATGCACACAACTCTATGTCGCTCTCACTCTCAGTGTCTCACACACGATACCTAGCGAGCGCAGACCTCCGGATTTCACTGGATGGGTTTGGTGGGAAAAATATTCGGATTCTCTGAAAGGGGGATGCGGTGAAATATCCCCTACCCTGAAACATCGACCGTCCTCACCAACCTACCTTGACGGAGCAGCGAATTAGGGCATTGCTGTTACTGGAAAGCAAGGAACTTACGCCCCCCTAAAGTAACCAGGCAGAGTGGGCGATTTAGGCGCGAATAGGCTTCGACGGGGCGTGGACCATCAACTTCTCGGAGCCATGGTGAGCTGTACGTAGGGCCACGGAAAGCCTTTGAGAGATGACAGCGCTTGCTTGCCACTATCAATAGCAGCAACAGCAGTGCTACTGCTGTGCTGGTGCTGTGGTACCTGGTACATACCACCGTCCCTATTCTACCCTCTGCCAGACTCTGTGCTGCGGCCACACGTCTGATGCTGGGTTGTTCTAAGGACCTTATGCTAAACGACGAGTGCAGCGTTGCACATCTCATTGGCCGGACGGTGGTGTGAGCTATACACCTGGTGTGTACAGTGTACATTGTCATCGTGGTACCAGTACACCAGTACAGCTGCTGTGTTATCTACTGCTGTAGTACATAGGCTGCCCTGTACCACACCGGGTGATAAGGTAACTCACACCCTCGGACGAATGTTAATGTTGCTACTTTCCAATCTGACTTTCTCGGCATGGGGGAGAGTGCTATATAACGCCGACCAACGCGTCTATTTATGGACAGATATCGACGAGATTTTCCCAAAAGCAGCCGTCATTTTCGTTTTCGTTTGGTGTGTCCCACCTGGATTTTCTAGAAAATCGGCTCTGAAATCCATCGCACAGGGGGGGGTTTCCCCTCGGGATGGTTGTTGTTGTCGTACCCACGTTACTGTGCCAAGCTACCATACCGCAGTGCAGGACACAGAATAAGAAAACGAGCTACGTACCAGAAAGTGGTGGGTGGGTCCAGCCAATTTGGCCTCTCTTATCTGTACCATTCTCTCTTGTATAGGGTGCCCTCTCTTGAGTCGTGGTACCCCACTGTACCAGTAGCTGATATAACTGAAAGAGCTGAAATCAGCAGAGAAAATGTACACCAGGTACGCGGGGAGCTCAGGCATGCTATTTGTATTACCTCTAAACCCTAACCCCCCCCCACCGACGCCCCTCGGGTAGGTGCATAGTCTACTTTTAGGGCATTGTACTTACGCTTGTGTTCCTGTTCGCGCTGTGAGAGTACGGGTGACCTGGACCCAGCCCTGCCCTCTGCAGCTATCTACGGGCGTGATTAGAAATTTTCAGGGGTAGGATTAGGTGTAAAGATAGTGTACATAGGGGGCAGGGTTATAGGGTTGTAGGGTTGGTCTCCCCTCGTCGAACTACAGCGGCACGATGCCCGTCGACGGACAGCTATGCTATTTGTACTCGGCACCAGGCACCTCTGCTTTTGTCCGCCTCGAACCCTCGGCTGAAGCTGAGCCGTGGTGGCGCGTGATTACGCCTACGTGTGTCCTGTTAAGTTTGTGCCTACCATACTGCTACTACTGTTGTACTGCTGTAGTGCGAGGTCTGGCGTATAAACAGAGAGAGGACTATTCCGCTCTGCTGTCTGCTGGACTACCGCTGGTTGGTACACCTTTACGTCTGTATATTTCTTTTGGAAAACTGGACCTTGAAATGCGACGGTAACGGCAACGACCACTGACTGCGTGGCATCTTATCTTGGGGGGGTTACACAAAAGGGCGCCCGGGCCGCAATGCAAAGGAGTCGTAGGGCACGGGCGCAATGCAACGTGGTCTCTCGAGCCATTTCGTACTGCTGCATAACGCTCACGCAGCTCGCAGGCGGTTGACAACACCAACATTCTTTTTATCTCTGTGTAAGCCGTTTTTTCAGGGTATGATATGCGAGTCCTCTCAGGGACGCCCCGAGTGTTGTACGTAATAGGTTCGGTCGCCTAGTTATGTTCTCAGCTCTCGTATATAGAAACTTTCAAAGATTGTAGCAGTAGCAGCACGGACGACGCGGAGGTTCTAACGTAGATCCTAATGTACACAGCCTCGTAAAGTTTGCTGGTATGATAAGGGATATAGGGGACGCCTTGCTTTTGATCCTGCTGGGAGGAGCCGGAGATTCGCCCGTGCCGCCCGACCGACAATATCGGTGTTTTTTTTTCCGGCCAATCACAATTTGCGTTTATTTTTTGGGGCCAATCACGACAAACGACCAAATATCTGTTTGTTTTTTTCGGGGTGGGAGGGGGGTTCTTTATTTTCATGCATGGCCGTAGTCGTATGACCATAGGGGGGGGGGGTGCAATCACGATAATACCAACGCCTTCCACCCGTCCACAAGCGCACACAGCAGTTGACGACAGTTGCATTATATCCATCTGCCAGCGCTGTTAATGGGAGTTCCTACGTGAGAGCTAGTTTGCATTTCTTTTTTCTAGCGACATTTACCGTATATCTTCTCAGCGAGAGCTAAACCCTACCTTTAGAAATTTCGAAAGTTGTGAAATTGTGATTTTATGTAAGCACTCTTGCTGCTGCTGCTGCTGCTGCTGCGGTTGTTGTTGTTGCTGTTGTTGTTGTTGTTGTTGTTGTTGTTGTTGTTGATAGTGGTGTTGATGTTGGCGTCGGTGTCGGTGTTGGCATTGGTGTTGGTGTTGCTGGTGGGGGTGTAGTCGGGGGGGGGGGGGGGGGGGACTCATGTTGTGCACGGCCGTAGTCATATGACCATAGACCCTCGCATCCCTACAATGCCGGGACGGAGCGCGTTGGGTTTTCACCAACCAGGCAGACATTGCTTGCACCAAGCGCGAAACGCCGTGAGGTATTGGGCGAGCCGCATGGAGGGTGAGCTGCATCCTGCTAAGAACCGCCTCTGAGGCGGACTTGCATATGGACGACAGCTTCAATGAGTTAAATTTAATTTCTGGTGTGGCCATTTCCGGAGACAGCAATGGGTTTTACTATGTAACTGCCTCGCGGACGCCTTACCATATTAACACTACGTGAAACGACCATTCCCCTTGTGCGGAACAAAGGTTCTCCACCCCGCACAAATGATCTACTCGACCGCCAGCTTTGGTGACCGCCAAAAAAAATAACAAAAAAAAACGGCACCCTGGTTGTCTAGCTCACGCAGCGAGTGGCGTGTTTTACAGCGTCGTTGCCAACCGACGCCAACCCAACCCAGAGGGGAGGGGGGGGGAGGGGGGGGGGATGTTATTTCTCTCATAGCAGCACGATTGCAAACCAGGGGGAGCGTCGGCTGGGAAGGGAAGTAGAGAGGGCAAGAATCTGAACGGGGGAAGATGAGCGGGGGTGGGAGCGAGAGGAAGGAGGGGAGGGGGCGGATGGGGGCTTGGTCGCCGCCGCCCTCATTCCCCGCACCTCACGAGCGCCACGAGGGAGCGCGGTTTGGCGCGGGCGGATGCCGCTTGAGTCATGCATGCGACTGTAAACGAGGTACCTACCGCAGTTTGTCAGGTTCCGATTAATGGCACGAGCAAGCTATTTATGTAACCCTTTTTCCACCTTAAACTGACTTTGAGAAGAAAACGTATGAGCGCAACCCGACGGGAAAATCCCATATATAGATTGCCCAGTAACTACTAAGGTACGTACCTGTAGTTGCTGGGGCTCTGCCAGACCGTGTAGTTTTTTTGTATCCCCAAATCCCCTGCATGTTAACGCTATTTTAACGTCTAACCCCGTTGAGATTCGACCACCCCGAAACAGTTGAGCGGGGAAGTAAACCAGCTAGCTGACTTGTTAATGGTACGAGTATACGCCTGGTGTGCACCAATACATATCACACGTCGAGCCACCTAGGTACCAGCTTAGATACACACAAAGACGCAGAACTCCGCTAATGACCACACCCAAGTATGTGTACAACCTAACCAACTCACAACTAGTAATAGTGGGTGACCTATCGTCAGCCTACTAAGTGTAATGCCTAGTCAACTAGCTTCTAGTCGGCGACTTATAGTCAGCCAACTAAGTGTAGTGCCTTGCCAACTGGCTTCTAGTTGGCGACTTGCGGTCAAGCCAACTAAGTGTAGTACTTAGCCAACTACCAACTAGTCGGCGACTTACAGTCAAGCCAACTGAGTGTAGTACTTAGCCAACCAACAACTAGTCGGCGACTTACAGTCAAGCCAACTAACAACGAGTCGACGACTTGCAGTCAAGGCAACTAAGTGTAGTACTTAGCCAACTAAGTGTAGTACCTAGCCAACTTACAACTAGTCGGCGACTTATCGTCAGCCAACTTACAGGCCTAGGGCTGTTATTAATAGTAGGCTGGACGTCGCTACTAAATATTAGTTGGCTGGCGACATTCACCGGTGCCGTCGATGGCGATGGGTTTTTGATGGGCGATGATTTGCAGTAGACCTCTCAGCTACCTCTCTCTCCCTCTCTGAGCGAGAGTGGTCTCACGCTCAGAAATGCGCACTTCATAGCCGAAAAGCCTTCCATAAACACGGAAACCCCAAATAGTGTGTTTTGCATTGTATGCGGATGGTTGCCATGTTGTTTTTGACATGGTGGCCTGTGTTTGCGTCTGTTGCTGGTTCCCTCGGCTTGCAGAGGCCGATTTTGCTGAAGGGCCATGAGCGTGCCATCACGTGCGTGTTGTACAACAACGACGGAGACCTCGTCTTCACGGCGGCCAAGGACCAGATGCCGACCCTGTGGTACGCCAAGACCGGGGAGCGTATCGGGACGTACCAGGGGCACCAGGGGGCTGTGTGGGATCTTACGGTGTCATGTGAGTGTTTTTTTTTTTTTTTTTTTTTTTTTGGTTATGCAGGATTGCTTTGCTTTGTTGTTTTCGTTGTTTTCGTGAGGTTATTGTTCTTACACTACGGCACACTCTATACTTGTGTTGGAGCCTGTGGTGTGACCAAGGACTACTTGCTTCCGACCAACCTGAAAAATAAGCAGTCAGCGAACCGATCAACCCAACTGATAAGCCAACGAACCAACCTACGAATCAATCTCCCAACCAGCCGGTCGTCCAACCGACCAAATCCACAAACTTATCCCAACTTAACGACCGATCTCCCCGACCAGCCAGCCGATCGTCCGACCCACCAATCGGACAGCTGGCAAACCAGCCTACCGACCAACCTCCCAATCGGTCGTCAAGCCGACGAAATCAACCAGCTGACAAACCAACCCGCCTACAAACCAGCCTCCCAACCAGCCGACCGTCCAACCGACCAATCCGACCAACCTTCCAACCGATCGATCAATCAGCCAACAGACCGACCAATCAACCAACCGACAAACCAACATACCAAACTTACCGACCAATCCCCCAACGAACCGATCCTCCAACCGACCGACCAACCGACCACCAAATCAACCATCAACCCAACTAAACCCGCCAACCAATCAATCAACCGATCGTCTCAAACCGACCAATCATGTGTCAGGGGACTCTACGCGGATGGTGTCTGCATCTGCCGACGCCTCCGCGCGCATGTGGGACGTGCAGACCGGGAGGGAGCTGGTGGTGTACAACCACATGGGGCCGCTGAGATCGGCCTCTTTCGCCGAGGGGGGGCAGCGGTTCGCGACGGTTTCGGACCCGTTCACTGACAGTCCCGGACACGTGTCCGTCTTCGAGACTCCGTCAGACGTGCCAGTGGACCAGCGTGAGTTATACTGATACATATTGTCGGGAGAGTTTTTTTGTGTTTTTTTTTCCAGAACTTCTACGTAATTTTTTGGATTTTTTTTTTTTGGAAATTTGTATATATCATGAAACGGAAGCGTTGTGTCACGGTTTGTGAAATTGAACAAGAGGGAGTGGTGGTAACTCGCTCGGACTGATTCAGGTTCGTAGAAAAACGGCCGGTAAAATACCGAACTCGCCATTGCTTCGGGCGCTATATATATACACTATGGTTACGTAGTGTTCCTTGAATTCTGCAGCCTCAGTTTGTTCTCATATACACGGGATGTGCATCTTGCATGAGGACGTGCAAAACTCGTAGTACGCGCGATCGAAGCATTACACACTGTACTGGTATGAGTTTCGACGAAATCATCGATATCACAGCTGCTGTTCCAAGTTTTAGAAACAGGTACAAATACCTGGGGGTCCCATAAGCATACATCAATTGGGAGTTAAGACACAAGTATTTCACACCTCGGACAGATCGTATACGTAGAGCATACAGATCATACGTATCATACAGAGCATACAGATCATACAGATCATACAGAGCATACAGATCATACAGATCATACAGATCATACGGATCATTCCCACTTGATCTAGATATTTCAGGGCAGATCTATTCTTGATCTGTATGATCTGTATGATCTGTATGATCTACAGCTCATGTTGCCTAAATATCTCAGGGTAGATATAGCCCTGATGTGTGCCGGTTTGATGTAGCTAGCTATGTGTTGCCGGGTGGGAGCCGTATAATCTGCGTGATCTGGGACATTTTTCCTGGGTTGGATCTGTACTCTATACAGATCCTTCACACCATTTCATAACGGCAGGTTATGGTCTAGATGGCCTAGATGATCTATCTGCAGATTATCTGTAGACTATCTGTCTGGCCGACGTGTGGTTTTGTTTTGGTCGACCATTGGCGACAGACCGCCTCCTTAGATATCTACCCCCCCCCCCCAATGGCTCACACCCCGGACAGATGCTGATCTATCTGTCTACAGTAGATCATCTAGTTCCACACCTGCCGTTGTGAGAGGCTGTGCAGGATCTGCATGGCGCAGACCCAACCCAGGAAACATGCGCTACGAGATCATGCAGACCATACGGCTCCCACCCCGCAACACGAGCCAGATCATACAGATCATACAGATCGTACAGATCATACAGATCATACAGATCGTACATATCATACATATCATACATATCATACATATCATACATATCATACATATCATACATATCATACATATCATACATATCATACAGATCGTACAGATCATACAGATCATACAGATCATACAGATCATACAGATCATACATATCATACAGATCATACATATCATACAGATCATACAGGTCATACAGATCATACAGATCATACAGATCATACAGATCATACAGACCAGGGACCTGCTAGCACTGAAAGATCTAGATCATGAAGTGGGGGATATATGATATAATTACAAATCTGATTTGTCCGATGTACCACTCTGGTCGGAAATATAAGGAACGGTTGGTGTTCAAACTATATGTAGAAACAGTCATTATATTTCCGTCCTGAATCCAATACATGGAAAGGCGGGAAATCTGCCTCTAGCTTGCCTGGGGCCCCAGCAACGTGGTTTGGTTGTCCAAAACGCACACCGTATGTTGCACCTGGAAATGCGATGTCCACTGAAAACTGAACCTCAACAGGCCGTGTCATTCGGTCACGTTTTGGTTCGTACGGCAGTACCACGCCGTCCGTGAATATAAGCACCGTTTTGATGTATTTTAATACTGAAAACGACCCTTACATTTACGGGCCTTGCTCACAGCCTAGTGTGGTTGTTGGGAGCGTATATAAGGACCGTTTTGATTCGTTTTCGTACTAAAACGCTCGTTGTATTTTACGGGCCGACTGGAAGTATTTTTTCGATTTTGTTTTCGTTGGAACTGAGAAAGCGGCTCCGCAGCAGGATATTTTACCCTTTTACCGAAGTGGGTGACCAAAAAAACGCGTTGTGCGTATGATATGGTACAATGAGGAAGTAACGGCCGCGAGCCATCACGGTTAAACATACTGCTGTAGCATTACGGGGGCCCACAGTAAACACTAGTAAATAGAACCAAATATTGTTTGTAAAAATATATACTTCGAAGTAAAGTATATGGGTTTTTGTGTATACCGTAGGTTCTATTTACTATGGACCCCCGTACTAAATGCCGTAAGAACGTAATGATTTTGGGGGACGCTGCGTACTCGTAATACTTTTTGATGGAATAGATGGCGCTCTTTGACGAGCGCTGCGTACACTAAGTAAACCCTACCAAGGTGTACGATAGATAGCCTATGCTCAAGGTTTTGCTTGAGGTTGCTGTTTATACGTAACACAATAGCGTTTGAAGCCTTGGTTCAGATTACATGTTTGTTTGTTCGTTCGTTTGTTTGTTTGTTTGTTTGTTTGTTTGTTTGTTTGTTTGTTTGTTTGTTTGGTTGGTTGTTTTTTTTTGGCCGGCCTGTACTTCAATACCTGCCGAGTTGTGCGCGTCTCAGTTATGACGCTTGTGCTCTCAAACTCTACCTTAAGGTTGTTGATATTTGCTCATACGACAATGACGTTTGAAGCCTTGTTCAGGTTGCGTTTTTTTTTTTTTTTTGGCGGGCCAGCGCGTACTTTCATACCTGCCGAGTTGTGCGCGTCTTTGTTTTTACGCTTGTGCTCTAAAACCCTACCGCCGCCTGTCGCCACATACTCTTGGTACTGCTTTGCTGGGGGGGGGGGAGCAGGTGCACTCCAAGGACATCAACCGACTAACGCTGAACAAGGACCGCACCCTGCTGCTCACGTGCTCGAAAGACCACACGTCCAAGCTCCTCGACGCGGACACCCTCCAGGTACGTACGTACGTAGACGTTTGTTTTGTCTGTGCGCCGTCTGTTTGTCTCTGCGCAGATATTTTGTACGTACTTCATTTTTGAAAGGTTGGACATTTTTTTGTTTTTTTGTTTTGGAGGAAAACGACCGCCGTAAATAACACTACCTTTCCGTTATCCACCAACGCACACAACTTGACGACAGTCACAAACACCATCCTGCTTGCCTTGCGCGAGTTCCTATTATCAATAATAGCGATAGCTACGCTCCCAGTGTCTTCTATTTTGTGAATGGCGGCTTGACCTTCATTCACCCCCTGTCGCCCCCTCTCCCCCTCCCTCCCTCCCCCCCCCGCCTCCACATACGTGTAAAACTCCCAATCACAGGTGCTGAAGGTTTACAAGACGGACCGGCCTGTCAACGCGGCGGTGATGCACCCCACAAAAGTAAGCACGATATACATAAACGAAGTGTGTTTTTTTTTTTTGTGATTTGTCTTCTTAAAACACATTTACCACTTTGCCGTTTAGACTCTGATTTTGAACATCAAACGCAAGAGCTGTGAATCGACACGCCCGACTTAAAAAAAAAAGTCACCAACTATTACGGGGTGGGCTAATGTAGTAAATAGGGCCTACGGTAGACACAAAAACCTATATATTTACCTATTTTTACTAACAAGATTTGGTCCTATTTACTAAGGCCCCCCAACCGTGATAGTTACTAGTCGTATGGATTTAGTCAGTCGTTTCCCGGTGGTGCCGACTGTCCGGCTTATATGGAAGGGTTTCCACCCTCGTATGAAGGATTGTTGAATGCGGGGGGTACAATGTTTCTTTGCTTGGGTGTGGCCCCCTCGGTCGGGGGGGGGGGGGGGGGG
>MEHQ01003648.1:603050-617241 GCA_008828725.1 Saccharina japonica
GGGGGGGGGGGGGGGGGGCTGGTTTGGCTCGCTTCGCTTGCCTGACTTGAGTTCGGCAAAATCGGCTGGCCTGGCCATCAGCTGGTTGCTTCGCCAGCCGACTTTATCGACTAAAGTCAGTTAGTTGGCTAGTAACGGCACCTACCGATTAGTTACTAGTCGTGAAATGCTGCCGACTCGCGGCTTTTATGAAACGGAGATTACTGGCCGATGATATAATCACCGTTTAGACTCCGATTTGAAAATCAAACGGGGCCTATATTTCCGGTTGGAGTTGTTTCTAATTCACGGTCCACCACAATACGACTACGGCCATGCATGCCATGAGTACCCCCCCCCCCCCATTAACTCATTGAAGCTGTCTTCCATCTGCAAGTCCGCCTCACAATCGGTTCTTAGCAGGATGCAGCTCGCCCTTCATGCTGCTCGATGGAACACCTCACGGTGCTTTGCTCTTGGTGCTACTGTAGCAATGTCTACGGGGTCGGTGAAAACCCGACATGCTCCGTCCCGGCATTGTAGGAATACGAGGATCTATGGTCATACGACCACGGCCATGCATGAATATGAAGTACACCCCCTCCCATCCACCAACCCTTCTCCCCCCCCCCGTGCTCCGTCAATTAAATTAACTCATTGAAGCTGTCGTCCATATGCAAGTCCGCCTCAGAGGCGGTTCTTAGCAGGATGCAGCTCACCCTCCATGCGACTCGCCCAATACCTCACGGCGTTTCGCGCGTGGTGCAAGCAATGTCTGCCTGGTTGGTGAAAACCCAACGCGCTCCGTCCCGGCATTGTAGGGATGCGAGGATCTATGGTCATATGACTACGGCCGTGCACAACATGAGTGCTCCGTCTCGAAAGCGATGCGTGGTCCATGGTCAAATTACTAAGGCAAGCAACAAAGGAGTTCGCCCCCCCCCCATTCACCAACCCTACCCCCCCCCCAACCACCCCCCCTCTACCCCTGCTAATGTCGCCGTGTACAGGAGCACGTCATCCTGGGCGGTGGGCAGGACGCCATGTCCGTAACCACCACTTCGTCTAACGTGGGCAAGTTCGAGTCTCGGTTTTTCCACATGATCTACGAGGAGGAGTTCGGGCGTGTGAAGGGACACTTCGGGCCCATCAACGCCCTTGCGATCAACCCGAACGGACTCAGCTACGCGTCGGGGGCGGAGGACGGGTGAGAGAGAGAGAGAGTTCAGGTTGTGTTGGTTTTGGGAGAGCCTGGGGTAAGGGGGGGTTGGAACGGGGTGGGGGGGGGGAGGGGGCGGGGGGCGTGAACTCAATTTGTGTTTGCTTGGCCGTAAGTCGTTTGAGGGGGGGGGGGGGGCAGGCGTATACTCATTTGTTGCTTGACTAGTCATTTGACCATTGACCACGCATCCCTTTCGAGACGGGAGTATGGGTGGGGGCGGATATTTTGAGGAGCATTGCCTTTCGATCAACCCGAACGGGCTCAGCTACGTACGCCTCGGGGGCGGAGGACGGGTGATAGCTCAGGTATTGTTGTTTTTTAGGAGGGGGGCGGGGCGGGGGGGGGGGGGGTACTCATTATTTGTTGCTTGGCTTCATTTGGCCATTGACCACGCATCCCTTTCGAGACGGAGCGGCGGGGAAACCCCTCAAGTCACGGCCCTGTTTAGATGCCCCATCAGCGGCGGTAAATATCTCAACAGATATAAAAGTGAGTTTACAGTAGTTTCGAACTCTTCACGTAGCATTTGCTGGGAGACATATTACGGGGGACCATATTAATAGTAAATAGGGGATCTACTGCGGACACAAAAGCCTATAAAATTACCTATTTTTAGTAACAATATTTGGTCCTATTTACTATGATCCCCCGTTATAGTAGACGTATCTCTGCGGTAGAGGCGCACCATATATATTTTTTTTTTCTGAGGCTCTTTCCTCACTTGAGGAGCTCTACACTAATAGTAAGTAAAACACATATTTTTTTAGAGGAAACTGTCCTAAAACTGAATGCCCATTAAACAAAAACAAAACATGGCCCCAAGTCTGAAAAATAAATAAATAGTGCAACAAATTGGAATATGAAGTTTCGACGATTTTTCGGGTTAACCCCTTAAGAACCGGTCCCACGTTTTTGGAGACAAACTACTTGGAATTAGTGTGGGATGCGTTTTGCGGTTCTGAAAGAGTTGAGGAAGCTCCACCATCCAGAAACCGTTTCGGCCAAAAAGTGCTATATACGTATATCTCTATCATAACACTCATCAGTATTAAAAACCATACCTGGTATTAGGTATGTTTTGAAGCTAGGGTGGATGTTTGATTTTTGGTTTCATCCATCGCGGGTTCTGAGTATTATGGCCCCCTCGCCCCCCCCCCCCGTCGTTTGCCTCTTTGTAGATACGTCCGACTCCACTTCTTCGACGAGGACTACCTGAGCAAGCAGGACGAAGTTCCGGATGAGCTCGAAGAGCCCGTGCACAAGGAGGCCGGGGGATACGACGACAACTAAGTGTGCTCGCGGTGGTGGTGGCGGTGGTGGTGGCAGTGGTAGTGAGACCTGGTGGTTAGTTCCCTACGCCCACGGAGAACAGCAAAAAAAAAAACAGCATAAAAGTCCTGGCGAAAACGAAAAATGGTGTGGTGTGGTGTGGTGTGGTGTGGTTTGTCCGCTGGTGCCGCTGGTGTTTTTCCTCCTGGATTGGGTTCCTGGAATGCATACCTTTTGCGTTTCCCCCCCCTTGGTCTTGGTTTCGACCATGCGAGGACGACTTAAGTGTGCTCGTGATGGCGGCGTGGTAGCAGTCTTCCCTACAGCACGTACGCCCACGGACAACAATTGAAAAAAGCGGTAAACGTACGTAGCCGAAAGAAAAACCGGGAGCAAAACTTTTTTCGATGGTGCTGCTGGGGCTTTTGTTCCTGCAGATTGTTTCTAGGATTCCCTCCCCTAGCCCTCCCTTGTTTTTTTTTGTTTTTTTTCCCCCCGATTTGCTCCCGACCAACACCCCTCCTATTAATAGTGGGTGTGTTTGGTTGCTTGTTGCTTGTGCAAAAAAACGCCCCCTCGGAAGAAGGGGGGGGCGGGGGTGTGATGGGCGTGTAACGGGTGGGCATAAGCGGTGGAACGTTTATAGCCAGGTTGACCAATCACCAGTCAGTGTGCGTTTTGAAACCCCCCCTGTTGTGATACGTATCCAATCAGGTGCGCTTTTCTTGTAATTCCTTTTTTTTTGTTCTCGTGCTTTTTTGTTTCTGCCCCCCCCATCACCCCACCCTTGTTGGTCATGTGAGCTTGGCTTTTGACACGCGCCAGCCACATGATACGATACGTCCGGGGGGGACAAAAAAAAAACTGGCCAATCAGAATACTGCCTGAGGGCAGGAAGTTCCTTTCGCTGGATCCTCTTGAGAGCGTTAATGGTAGGCCCTACTTGGTACCACCCTGGACGGAAATATAAGGATCGTTTCAACTGTATTATCAATACCAAACGGTCCTTATATGTACGCCCAATAATGGTACCCTATGTTCGACGAAAGCCCTCTATAGTACACTTACCGCTCGCTCGAAGCTAAGCGACGGGCAGAAATAAGTCAGAAGACGGCTTGCGAAACAAGCGGGGGACCTCTTGGGCTTCCAAGAGGAGCTTCGTATTCGTAAGCGAGGGTAAAAATCGGAAGAAGAAACGGTTTAGGAAACGAAAAAAAAGACGGGGCGGCTGAGGCGATCCATTCATTCCTTTGCTCTGCCCTCCACAGTAACCCAATGATAAAAGGGCCGAGGCAGGGAGGGATAGAGATCCTCGTTTGTTTTCGGAGCCATCGAAGAGATGTGCGGCTAAGATAAGTTGAAGCCGTGTCCTCGTTCTGCTATACTTCGTACGGTATACGGTAAAATATTTTATTTTTCGATCTTATTTTAGTATCTTCGCCCTTCTTTTCCCTCCCCCTCCTATACTAGTCGTAACCCAGATCCGGGGCCACACGGCAGGCCCCCCCCCCCGTCCCAACCGCAGGCCCGTGCCTTGCGTTTTTATCGCGAGGAGACTTCGTTCAGCCTTTTTGTGCCCTCGTCGACTCGCGTCAAATCGCACGTCCACAAGTAGTATAACGTCAAAAACAAAAGACGTATACACGTAGCGCGGTCTTATCGACCTCTCGTGCCTCGTATGTACTGCTTCAATTTCTTAGCCGGATCTTCACACACGAGGCGTGTGGTGCGCTACTTCAGAGTAAGAGCTCAGGCCGCCCGCAGGAGACGCCCACCACTGCGTGCGGACTTCTCGCTCAGAGGTTATGAGCCTCGATTTTTACGCAAAGCGCGTCTGTTGTAGAGCTGCGAACCATGAAGATCGCCGACTATTTACGAGCACTACGCCGGGACAAGACCCGGACAACTACTACCTGGTACACTATTATAGTAGTAATCCTAACCCAGATAAGGTATATAGCGACCTAAAAAGGACAAGCTGAGCCCGATATTACCAATCTTTCATGTGCATGGATAGGAAGCGTTCAACTCAGACACACGTTGCAAGTGTAATCATGCTGCGACAGCAAATCAGTGTTGTGTGTATCTCCTTCCGTCGTTATCATGCTGCGACAACAGCAGTGTGTCGTGTATTTATTTCCCTTCCGTCGTATGACAGCACCTCGGACACATTCCCTATACATACATACCCCAACAGCCCGGGCTGCTGCTTCTGCTTTGTGTACGTAGCGGGCGCTACTCGGTACCAAAATCAGTTTTTACTTTTTTTTTTCCCCCGACATTTTTTCCCTCCCAAGTCCCTAAGGAGGGATGTTGTGGATAATGCTTGCTGCAATGCAAAGCCTAGTTAAAGAAGCACAACAAACAACGGGGGGGGGGGGGATGAAAGCCAAACAACAGCCTACTAACAACGCCTCCAAAAACATGTGAGCCACCCACACTCCGCCCTGCCTGAGCTGTCAGCGAAGCAAACTCCACCACGCACGGCGTTTCCAATCCCTATTTACCCAGTACGTACACCGGTAGCAAAACACGCATGGTTGACCTGCGCGCATCGGAATATCAAGATCTACATTCATCCTACAAGTAGTTTTTTTTAGCCGTTAAGCGATATGTATCATAGGGCAAGATTCAAATTCATACAGATCCTACCCGGTAAATATGTGCGTAAGGGCCGTCCGTGAAGAGCATCTATATACAGGGACATAACCAGGGATAGTTGTGTTCACCCGCTTTGGGGCAAACCTCGAAGGTCGGGTCGGGTCACCCGAGAGTTTCGAAAAACTTCCAGACCCGACCCGGCCCGTAACATTTTCCGAAAAATTCTCGATCCGACCCGCGGGTCTGTGGTCATGACCCGTGAAGAGCCCTCTGCTGTTATCTGCCCCGAAACATTTAGATCGTGAAATTAATGGAGAGTGATCTTTTCTGTCCGATGCGTTATTATTATAGTGATGAGTTTTCGCTGGCTGTCGATCCTACGATCCATCTGCGACCCCGCAACTGCTGTTGTTTCGGACCTCGCAACCAATTATGATGGACGGCAGAGAGTCGTCGTCCAGCGTATGACTGGTTGGGTGGGTGGATGGTTGTTTATCAGGCTCTTCATGACGAATATTTTGTCTCGTTCCGAAGTACAAAAAAAAAGGTATTTATAGTGAGCAAAACATCTTTCACTGCTACTCGTAATGGTGTAGACTTGATCTAAAAAGGAAAGCTCGTAGAATTAATAGTGTCTCATGATCAATGCTACTACTGCTTGGAGATTTTACCCATCGCGTACAAAAAACGTTATATAGTGAGCCAAAGACTTCTGGATCTACCGTAGTACGCCTTAAGAAGGAAGTACAGCAAGCCAGTATAATACTCGTACTGTCTCGTGATGAATGTGTTATACCTCGTACGTACCTATGCACAAAAAACAGCAACATACCAGGTAGTGGGCGTGACACCGCTGCTAATACACCTGAACCTGCAGTACTGCAAAACCAAGCACCGTGCTGTTGGGTCTCGTGATCAAATTGGTAAATGTTTTGAAGGGCGAGCATGTTTGGTAGGATATATACACTCTGGGGTACCCGGGTATCAACCCGGTCATGTTGGTCATACCCGGGTACATACCCGGGTACATCCAGAGTATATACGAAGTATATACCCTACGGTACACACCCTTGAAATATTTTACGTCGTACCACTCTCGACGGAAATATAAGGATCGTCCAAAGAGGAATACGAAAACCAAACGGTCCTTACATTTCCGTCCAGAGGGGTACGTACTTGATGAAAAAAAAAACATCACCAGGTAGAGAGCACACAGTACGTGGCTGCAAACAGACCCTACTGTAGTCTACATCTACAAAAGGAAGCGCCGTAGGGCGTCTGCCTGCCCTGCCCGCCCATGGCCGATGCTGATCTAAGCTGGTCACGGAGCAAGGCTGGCTGTTCCTGCCCGAGAGATGGCGCGGGGCACGCCCCGACGCATGGTCGCGGCAAAGAGGTATAGGTGTGACCGACCGCGAGCGAAGAAAAGTACCGGTATGATATCCGTCCCCTGCCAAATGTAGCCCGACCCTAGTCACCACCAACACCCCCCTCCCCCCCCCGTGCTCCGTCTCGAAAGGGATGCGTGGTCAATGGTCAAATGACTAAGGCAAGCAACAAATGAGTACCCCCCCCCCCCCCCCCCCCCCACCCCCCCCCCAAAAACACAAAAACAGCCATCTCTGCCTCATGCGAAACTCCCGAACCATGCTCGACGATTTCGTCTACTGTACACTATATCCCTTCAGCATAACGAAACACACACTGAAAACACCTACACCGACGTACGTAGAGTCTGCCCGCCTCCCCCCCCCCCCCCGGCCGCCCTCCCCGCCCCCCCCCTCCGCGCCCCCTTTCCCCCCTGCCAACAAGTGGTGATAGAAAAAAACACCACCACCACCACCGCCGCCCGCCAACGCTAGAAAGCATTCTCGTGGAGCAGAAAACAACGCCACAACAAGTGGGTGTCTATGCTTCGTTGGGATCGGGAGCTTTACAGTAGCTTCGCCACTCTCGTGGGGAGCCCTACGGCAAGGGAAAAATTGGTACACGCACCCCCGCGGAATCCCGCGGAAAGCCAACAAACACAGCAGTCTCGCCGCGCTTTTAAGAAATGAACATCAACCCCCACAAGAGTATTCGTGGTTCCCCGCCCAGCCCAGGGGGGTGTACTCATGTTGTGCACGGCCGTAGTCGTAGGACCATAGCCCAGCCCAGCGGGGGGGGGGGGCAAAAATAGGAGGCAGCAAAAGCGGCTCTCCGAGGTTGTATCCCGGAGCTCCCGTACGTAGACTGCCCCCCACCGCCCCCCCCCAGCATTGCAGGGGATACGAGGGTCTATGGTCATACGAATACGGCTATGCATGAACATGACTACACCCCCTCCCCGCATCCCTGCCCCCACAAAAACTACACAAAAGCCGCCGCGAATCCGAGCCCTGCACCCCCTCCCCCCCACCGCGCTCGAAATATACAACATACAAACCCGTCGACGGCTGTAAAATCATTTACCGCCTCCAACCCCACCTCCGTTTCCGCCAACACCGCTGACGCCAACGGATAAAATAATACCGTTGCTTCCGTCGCCGCCGAGCCAGGCAGGAGAAGAAGAGGAGGAAGTACCGTTGGCGGCTACCACGATGCCGAGAGAGGCGCAGCGGTCCATAACCTTGGCCCACATGCCGCAGGGTCCGCAGCTGCCCCCGTTGCGGTGGCGGCGCTTCCCGTGGGCGCGCGCGATTACCAAGACGCGCTTCGTCGACTCGCACAGCCGGCACGAGGCGAGGTGGTCGCGGTCGCACGCCGCTACTGCCGTTGTTGCCGTGGCAGAAGTTGCAGCAGCGTCGGCGGCGGCGGCGGTGGTGGTGGTGGTGGTGGAGGCGGCGGCGCGAGCGTGCGTCGTCCCAAAGGACGCTGCCCGTGACCCGACCCGCCCAACCCTGCGCCTCTTCATCATATGGTCGATGCCGAGGCAGACCGAGGCCACCTGCGTGAAGAGTAAAAAACAAAAACAAAAACGCCGGCACGCGAAAGTTCGGATCCACCGGGGTTCTAGAGAAAACGCCTCGCTCAGTAATTGATGGGGATACAGCCCCCCGCCAGCCCCCCCCCCCCCCCCCCCCCCCCCCCCCCCCNNCCCCCCCCCCCCCCCCCCCCCCCCCCCCCCTCCCTCGGCCATCCAGCGCGCAGGTAGATGGAAGTCGCTCGCGAGCGTTCATGACGTACGCGCCGGAGGCTGGGGAAGGGGCAGAGTCCGTCTCCGTCGCGCTCGCGCAAACAGGGTAGATTGGGATAACGGGTTAGTCGTAGTCGGGACGTGATATTTTATGGGCAGCCTGGCCTTACGTACGGTGGTATGTTGCTTAGCCCCGCCATTCGTAGAAGGAGCGGGGCATACGTTTTGGTTTATAACGTATCTCACTGGTCTTCGTGGGGTTAGTAGTGGAAAAATTGACCCCCATCCCGCCTCCTCCCCCCGTCCCCCCCTTTTCCCTTGTGCTTAAACTACGGTTGGGGCTGGGTTGCACCCCCCTTTGCTCTCCTCCCACCGCCCTCCCCTTCCCCTCGTCTTTGGGGCACGGCTAAATCCAAGTTTCATCCCAGAGAACTGCTTCAAGCCATCACAACGGTTCAGCGCATGTTGTCTCTGCTCTACGCGTTTCGCTTGCTGGCGGTAGTAATAGTTACATAACTATAGTATACCTGGTGCGCAAGGAAGAGGGGTTGGGCAATCATGCCTTAACCCATTCAGAACTGCAAAACTTATCCTACACTAATTCCAAGTCGTTTTGTTTGTCCCCAAATATGTGGGACCAGTTCTTAACCCTTTTAGGACTCCAGTCCCGTTTTGGGGACAATCCACTCTAATTCTAAGTGATTTGTCCCCAAAACGGGCTCCAGGTCTACAAGGGTTAAGGGAGGTAATCGCTGTTTCGCACCCGCCCCGCCCCCCCCCCCCCCCCCTCCCCCCCCCAAGTGTGATCTACAAAGTTCATGTACAAAAAAAGTGGCTTTCGTAGGGCATGTACTTCGGGGCACCCGCCGGGTAACCTTTAACCTTCGCGGGTACCAGGTACAACCTATTATGCCTACCGGTATGTTTCACCTATATTGCCGCCTCCCAATACCATACCCGTTTTAACATTACATTATTAGCAACCGAGACACAGCCGTATTTACGCGGGTAGCCCGGTAGTTTTACTTAGTTTGAAGCCAAATATCTACCGTACCCGCATGTACCCCGGTTTCCGGCCGGGTAGAACGTTTTTTTTTTTTTTTTTTCCCCCCATCCCATTTATTATCTTCGCCCTTCCTTTTTCTCTCCTTCCTAGTCGTAACTCAGACCCGGGGTCACAAAGTAGGCTCTTCTCCCTCCTCCCCCACTACGGTTCTTGCTTTGGTAGAACCTACCAACTGGTGTTCATGATACCTAAAAAAGGGTACCAGGTATATATTACCCATACTACTGCCCCAAATACCTTACGAACATCACAGGGAGCGATAAACTATACCCGGGTACATAGTCGGGTAGCTTGAGAAGCAGACCTCATACCGTACCCGTACAACTACCTACCCTGCTCTGCTAAATAGACCCTTGAATCCGTACGACAACGTAGGAACATATGGCCGAAAGTAATCTCGGTGCGGTTGCGCAAGTCTCGAGCAAAAAACTCGCGGACATCACTCGTCAACGACAAGATGAGAGTACGCAACTATAAATAGTACCTCTCAAGTACAGTACCCACGGCATGCCGCGGACGAAGTTCAGCTGGAAGTCGTTTCCGAAACTGCAGCAGGTGTTCTCCTGGCTATGCACCATACTGGTATATACGTA
This sequence comes from Saccharina japonica, assembly GCA_008828725.1. Classification (NCBI taxonomy): domain Eukaryota; class Phaeophyceae; order Laminariales; family Laminariaceae; genus Saccharina; species Saccharina japonica. The sequence continues at coordinate 612,896 of MEHQ01003648.1, forward strand.
GCAGGCCTTGCGCAGCCAACAGCTGCCCTGCGAGCTCTGGCCGAAGCCACCCACCCGCCAACCCGTCGGAAGCCCCCGATGCCGTGGTGTATGAACGCTTCATATATCTGACTCCGGATGGATGTCTTTCCATTCTATGGATACCAGGTACCTGGTATAATATGACGTATATAGGACAACTACGAGTACGAAACCAAAGCCAGCCACAGCGCAAAGTAGGTGTTTATTTTGTGTGTCTTCTTGTTTCTGCCAACTACTCTTATATAGGGACAGAAGGTAGCTTGCGCTCACCGTCTCAACAAACGAGACCATGTTACAACCAGTACCATGCACATCAAGAGGCAGCTTGGAGGCACTACAGCAGTATACACGAGTCAATCCCAAGGCTCATGTTACAAACATGTTTTCGATCCATCCGCCGGAGAATAAAAGCAAATACAAGAAACGGCACTATATACCTGGTATATTTACACTATTTACACAGCAGCAACATCAATACAGTCAGTGCGTCCCTCTATTGGGAACCTAACCAATCACAACCCAACCGCCCCCCAAGAAAGACAATTATACCCTCCACCCCACACGCTTTCCAACACACCTGTCCCCAAGAACGCGGAGATATTAATAACGGGATAACAGCTCGTCGCATTACGTAGTACAGAACGTACTGTAGCAGCAGTAAAGCCATCATCCCTTGGCATAAATCAAGCAAGCCAGGGAACGAGAAGGACCACACACCGTATATAAACCAGGCTTAACCCATTCAGAACTGAAAAAATGTCCCACACTAATTCCAAGTAGTTTGCCCCCAAATTCGTGGGACCAGTTCTTAAGGGGTTAATGAAGCTTTACGGAAACTCCGTCAAAAGGGTAAGAGGGAAACCTTTTCTGACATATTCAGCATCGAATTCAGGTTTTCAATTATCAATCTCTGACAATACAATAAATACCGCTGTTGATATATACAGGTGCTGCAGAATGAAGAGTGCATATTTACCACGTACTGGATTTTTGGCGATGGGATAATGCCACAACAACAACAACAACAGCAACAACAATTACAACTACTAATTATACTTCCCAGGGTAGAACATACAATAAACAATTACCAGGTAACGATCAACGTAGACCAGGTATACTCGAACGCTAGCCACAAGAAACGTGTTTCTTGGACAGCGAAACACGCACACAAAAGGTGAGAATTTTCAAGCAGTGTGCATGGAGCAACGTCCAGCACAAGATACAGCAAAACCAGGGCCAAAACGCGAGCGCGAGTACACCGCTGTGCGGGACTAAAAACGAGCACAGCAGCTTCGGACCAAAAACAACGACCAACTCCTCCGTGAAGCGCAGCAATACGTAGCAGCAGCAGAAATAGAATCCCCTCTTTCTTACGACACAACTACAATACTCGTAGCAGTAAGGCGGCTCCGTTGTATATACACCATACAGCAGTACGCGTGTGCGTTGGGCGCAAGGGGGCGATACAGACTATACGACGTACTGATACCGAGTACTCGCGCATGTCGGTGTCGTAATGCATCACTGAATACTTTATTGCTGCAGCCGTAGAGTTGTGGCTGTGATGATATGTTGCCGTGTGCCGGCGGTCGCAAAGCCAACTTCGACATTAAATTGTGGAGGCGGGGGGTGGAGGGGGGCTGGGGGAAAAAAAAAAAAAGAAAAAAGAACGAGGGAGGGGTGAGCTCAGTGCGCAGTGAACGCCTAAGGAACTCGTGACTACTAGTAGGACGTATAGAAAGAGCACGGCGTCCACATAAGCTCGCAGAGAAAATATAAGTACAAGGCCAACGTGATGTGATTGACGGCGGGACGGAGGTTAAGGGAGGGGTTGGGGGGACGCGGGACGGAGGTGTAAGGGGAGTTGGGGGGGGTGGGGGGGTGGGGGGGAGGGGTGATGGGTGGTAGGGGGTGTTGGGTGGCGGGTAGAGGGGGGGCGGGATGGGTTGGCGGTGGGCGGAGATGTAAGAGGGAGGGTAGGGGGGTGAGGCGGGAAATGGTAATGGGAGGGGTGAGGGGTGAAAGGGGTGGGTGATGGGGTGGCGGGGGGGGCGGGAGGTTTATAATTTGTCGAAGCATTGGCGGTACAGCGGTTGGCGGTATATATGTGATTTGCTGCCGGAGGCTCTTTTCAGTTCGTAATGGGACGGCGTGTGATACCGGCAAGTGTACATAATTCATGATGTATGATATCCACACCTCACACCGGTGCAGCACTACAAGTAAGTGCGCTGGCTCGATCAAGTAGAGTTGGTTGATCTGAGCTCTACACGAGAACTTCTACTGCTGTGTATATCCCTACTCTGGTACGTAGTACCTGGTACATCGGTATGGTTACGACATACAGTCCGTTTACACCGCTCGGGCAAAGGCGATCTATTGATCTATGATCCATATACATGGACCTCTCATTCTTGGAAGAGATTTGGCGAGCCCGTCTGGCTACCGGTATATAATGCGAGCAGCTTGCAATCAATAGCCGTACACAGGAGCAGAGCAAGTTCAGAGGCAGTACCACGAGCAGTCAAGCCAAGCAACGCTCGCAGAGTCAGGGTTAGACGAAGTACAAACCGTTGCCCGGTATAGTATTGAAAGTACACGTATCATAGTAGTGTGCCTGCGCGGTACCACTTGCGGTGGACGGTTGACACGTGTGGTGACACATAGAGCTCATAGAGAAGACTCGGAATTGGGCCGACTTCGAATATGGTATGATCCATACCGTGGTGCAAATGCGACAGGTACCCTACATACTGCTGTTGCCTTCGTCGCCCCCGTCGCGGGGCTCTCTCTCTCTCTCTCTACGTACGGCAGAGAATAGAATACGCACCCTGCTGTACGTCTCGACGTACCTGTACAGACACCAGAGGAGTCTAGTTCTCACGTACGTATAGCGGGGCGATTCCCGAACACTAATGACCCTACCCCCCTGCGGGGAGTGTCCACTACGCGGACACTTTGTCTTCTCGTCGTGTGATGTGCACCCAATGAAAGTCTATGTATAGCAGCAGCAGCTGCAGCAGTGGTAGGGTAGCCAAGCCTTACATACGAGCTCGCTCCAATAGGAGGTTTTCCATTGCCTCACAAAAAAAAGGCTTCGTCTCACCTGCCGTTCTTGGATCTCTCGAAGTCTCCGCTTGGCATCACGAGGAGCCAAGCATGTCTGGGGAGTCGGCCATACTTTCCCGGAGCACATATTCGACGACAAACTGGCAGGACGGGGAGGGAGCGGGGCCCATCGCGACACACACCCCAGCAGAACCAACGAGGCGTGTGGTTCTAAAAATGCGGCTAGATTAATGCTGGTTCTGACATCTGATTGGCTGTGCGCGGCTACTTCTCGCCATCCGGAACGATCTCAGGACCGGTCCTGGTGGTTTTGAGTTTGCCTGCGGAAAGTTGATCAAATAGAGGGCTGCTGTCCGTGTGACACCGCCCACGAAGCTCACTTCTCTTGGACAAGGTTGGACCATGTTTTTCTGCTAAATAACTGACCGCTGAAACAGGTGAGAACAGCAGCAGCCCCACGCCTTCGTGTACCTCTCTCCCCCCACTTCCGCCCACTTTATTATGTCCCGTGCCGGGGGCTGGTCGAGCGTGGAACGGCGGCAGGGTGTGATGCAAAGCAAGCGATAAGCTGAACTGCTGTTTAGCTGATATCGATGCGGGGCGTCCATATTCCATACTACTACGTAGTCATATAATCTCATCGTAGTCCTCGCGTGCTCGCGTTTGTCGAGGCGAGAGTGGGGTGGAGTCGAGCGAGCCAGACAGGCTTGTGCCTCCGCCGGTTCACCCTCTCGCAGCCGTAAGCCCCTTGACTGAGATTCGATCGGCTTGTACCGGGAGACGGGTGCGACAGGGTGCAGCAGCAGCAACAGTGTCCAGTGGCTCCGCTGGCGGGGTAAATACCTGTCTCTGGCCCGCGCGTCTATAAAACGACGTTTTGTGAGACCATCTGCCGGTTTGTCCCTTGCGTTTCCCTTCCTTTCCTCTCCTCTCTGCTCTCCTTTCTTGTCAGCCTCACCCCTTGCCGTCACCTATACCCACTCTGTGCTTACTGTGTGTTGCTCTGGGCTCGATATGAGGTTTTGTTTTATTTCCTCCACCCTCGCCTGCTGCACTCGTGGTACTTATTGGTTGGTGCTTTGTGTAGTTTTGAAAAGTAGGAGAAAGGTTCTCTGAATCTTGGGCCAAACTCAGCACTCGTATTTTATAGTATTAATAATAGTGCAGCAGTATGGCCCAGGCGACAACATCTACTCGTACTGCTGCTGTACGTGCCCCCCCCCCCCCCCCCCCCCCCCCCCCCCCCCCCCCCCCCC
>MEHQ01003648.1:617888-704241 GCA_008828725.1 Saccharina japonica
ACAATAAATACCGCTGTTGATATATACAGGTGCTGCAGAATGAAGAGTGCATATTTACCACGTACTGGATTTTTGGCGATGGGATAATGCCACAACAACAACAGCAACAACAATTACAACTACTAATTATACTTCCCAGGGTAGAACATACAATAAACAATTACCAGGTAACGATCAACGTAGACCAGGTATACTCGAACGCTAGCCACAAGGCACAATAAATACCGCTGTTGATATATACAGGTGCTGCAGAATGAAGAGTGCATATTTACCACGTACTGGATTTTTGGCGATGGGATAATGCCACAACAACAACAGCAACAACAATTACAACTACTAATTATACTTCCCAGGGTAGAACATACAATAAACAATTACCAGGTAACGATCAACGTAGACCAGGTATACTCGAACGCTAGCCACAAGGAACGTGTTTCTTGGACAGCGAAACACGCACACAAAAGGTGAGAATTTTCAAGCAGTGTGCATGGAGCAACGTCCAGCACAAGATACAGCAAAACCAGGGCCAAAACGCGAGCGCGAGTACACCGCTGTGCGGGACTAAAAACGAGCACAGCAGCTTCGGACCAAAAACAACGACCAACTCCTCCGTGAAGCGCAGCAATACGTAACAGCAGCAGAAATAGAATCCCCTCTTTCTTACGACACAACTACAATACTCGTAGCAGTAAGGCGGCTCCGTTGTATATACACCATACAGCAGTACGCGTGTGCGTTGGACGCAAGGGGGCGATACAGACTATACGACGTACTGATACCGAGTACTCGCGCATGTCGGTGTCGTAATGCATCACTGAATACTTTATTGCTGCAGCCGTAGAGTTGTGGCTGTGATGATATGTTGCCGTGTGTCGGCGGTCGCAAAGCCAACTTCGACATTAAATTGTGGAGGCGGGGGGTGGAGGGGGGCTGGGGGGGGGGGGGGGGGGGAGGGTGTATGTGTGGAAGTTAGATGTCTGGAAGCCAAACTTTTACGAAAACAAACAAACTCAAATAACTTTACCAAGTAACAAACAATACTGTGTCGATGTTTGCTAGTGACGTGTGGTAGGTACGTAATGGAACTGTTTGTCCAACGAGGTTTCCTTTCGGGGGCCAGTCGTACCGCAGCCAAGGGAGTTCCGTCGTGCATCACCGCCGTAGTTTTGGGGATCGGTACTGCAGTATTATTGTGCATCGGCAGGAAGAGTGTTTTTTGGGGGGAGGGTTGTATGTGTGGTTGAAACTGCTTTGAATAACAGAGCTTTGCACCAAAAAAAATGTGTGCCGAGTTTTATGTAGTGATGATGAAATACCCGCTCACCAGTGCAGTGTGCCCCAATAGCACTTGCCTTATCAATACCCTGGGAATAGGTATGCACACTCACTCGTAGATTGAGAACAAGGTGTGCATATGATAGCCCTGAGCGATATCGATCGGTTTGGAATTGGATCGGTTCAGTTGGCGTTAGAGCACCAGTCGGTGAGCCGTGGTCAGCACTGGCTGGCAAGTCCAGCCCTCACTTAGGATTTACTCTTCCTGAAGTCTGCTTGTTGAATTGTACCAGACATGCCCCCAATGTTTCGTCTGTAAGCTTCAGCTTGGGGGAACTTTTTGGATGTTTGCAGCTTTTATGTGCGAGGTTGGGCGTGGAGCGTGGGGCGAAGCAATGGCGAACAATTTGGTGTACAACACGTTGTCTCTTGCACGTCGCCGTGTTATGAGAGCTGGTTTTCGGCGTGTAGGGTTAACCTCGCTCGTTAACTTTGCGTGGCATTGTGCGCGACTATAGTAGATAAAATATCTTTTGTCGGTGTGTCCAGTTGCACCAGGTGGGCCAGGTAAGGTGTGTTGATGTTGGTGTGTGCCAGGTGTGTGCTAGGTCCTTTGTGTCGAATATGGCGATAGCCAGCCCCGTGATGGTTTGGTCTGGGTCAGAAAATAATTAATGAAAAGTTTCCAGTTCAACCTTCCTGACTTCGGTATATATATCGAAATGGGCCCGGCGCGCAGCATGAGACTACAAATTATGATGAGCCGTTTTTGTCTATGGGCAAAAAGCAAGAAAAGTCTCTTCGATGCGCGGTGCGTATATACAGGCTTCCATTCCATTCTCTTATTTGTACCAGGTATGTATGCATATGCTTTTGGTCATCGCTTGCAACATCAAACTACAAATTGTGATGAGCCGTTTTGACGTTATGGCAAAAAGTTACAAAAATAATCTTCAATGCGGGGTGTGTATATACAGGCGTCCATTTCATTGTCTAACTTGTACCAGGTACAGGCTGGTTCAATCTTATCACCCCAAATATATTAAGTATCCAATGTCAACGCTGTTTTTTTTAGGTAGAACCTGAAATTTGTTGCTCCTGTTCTATGAACTTCTGCCAGCCCGTTACCGGTTGTGTATTTTCTTGTTTTTTCCCCAGATGATTTTCGCTTCGTAGTTTTTTGGGATGTTTGGGTCTTAAGAGATCCAAATTTCCCGTCGGAAAAAAAACATTCGTCAACGGCTTGACAAGGGCTCATATAAAATGTGTGTCAAATTTCAGGGTCAATATCCCATAAACGGCGTGGAACATTGGACTTTTGTGCGGTTAAAGTTGAAAAAATAGACGCTGCCTCGTGTTCACTTAGCTGCAGTATAGGATCAACTTTTAAAAGTTGAAAAAAATAGACGCTGTCTCGTGTTTACTTAGCTGCAGTATAGGATCAACTTTTACCGTTAAAAATGACTTGATATTGAGGTCCCCTACAGAATCAGCTCTTCGACTTTTTGCCCGAAACTTTTTACAGGCATGCCTGGTAGTGCACCTCGAATCGGTTCGTTCGGAAAAAAAAAATGGGGAAAAAAACTATTTCTTCGTACGGAGACAGACGCCCCCCACGTGCATACCCTTCCCTTACACGCAACCACATAGCATGGGAGGGGGGGGCGACGGCGCTCCCCCTTTGCCCCCCCGTGAGTTAACGCCTTCCCCCGAAACACATAATCGGAAACGCGGGTGTACGATAAACAGCAGCAGTAGTGGTGGTCCCGCAATCAGGCGGGGGTGTGCAAGCACAATATTAATATATTTCCGCCAACTTGCTCGCTGAAATGGCGATGAACGGCGTACTATTACGATTACAGGGGACCATAGTAAATGTAAATACCACTCTGTCCAGAAATATAAGCACCCCTTGATATAAGATTAGTTTGTACAACGTGCTTATATTTCGGGACAGAGTGGTAGGACCTGGGAACTGATAATCACGACTACGTAGGCGAGATTTAAATCACGACTACGGGGACGTTTACGACCCATCCCCGGGTTTTAGGCCTTGCGCTTCGCATTTTCCCGTTGCAGTCGTCCTCTCCAGCACACCATCCAAATTCCACAGACGAGCGTGCAACAACAGCTGAGCCCTGCACCAGCGTCTTCCTTACTGAACAAACACTAAACTCTACGTAATTATCACGTAAAGTCCTGTCGCTGTAGTTCTCACAGCCCAAAAGACCGGCAACTTACAATACCCCTAACCCTATCCCCAACCCTGACCCTATCTTCACCCCGAAACGCAAGGCCTGAAATCCGGGGATGGCTCGTAAACGTCCCCGTAGTCGTGATTTAAATCTCGCCTACGTAGTCGTGATTATCAGTTCCCGTAGGACCTACGGTCCAGACAAAAACCTACACATCGACATTTCCCTATTTTTACTACGTAACAATATTTGGTCCTATTTACAAGTGTTTACTATAGTCCCCCGTAATGGAGTTTTTATACCGTATTCAATCTGATACAAAACCCCTCGGACGAGGGTAGGAGCCGATTCGATGGACTCCTGAAGAGTGCAAACGCCAAGCGTTGCTGACCCCCGCTGTTTTCGTTGTTGTGTGCCCACCTTTTGTCTTCGACAAAAAAAATGGGCTCGAAAGTTGCAACCGGTATACCCAGAGGTATATCGGTAGAGCAGTACCTGGTACCACAGGTAGCCTTCACAGCCACACGCGGTCCACTCCCTATACGTACGTGTGATCCCCGAGTTTTATAATTTTTCCTAGAAAATTATTTACATGAATGCGGTAAAGGCGGCTCAGGTATCACGTAGGAACCAGAGAGGGTATATCGTATCGCTTAGAGCTTGCTACGTACGTACGATGACTTTGTTTGGAAAAAAAAAAAACTGTTTTTGTATCAAAGTCGATATGTTGTCAGAGTGACAGGTACCAGTCGTTTCAGCCCTTGGTACCCTTGGGGCTCGCGAGTACTCAAATCATTTCAAGTCCTGGTATCCTTGATACTCGCGAGTGCTCAGCCGTTCCAGCTCTTGGTACCATCAGGACTCGCGAGGACTCTCGTGTCTCCCAGCTCCTCGCACCCTTGGGACTCGTGAGGACTCAGTAATTCCATCTCGTACTGGTCGAACTGGGTACATACTTTTAACTTCAAAATTACTGGAACTCGCGAGTCAATGGTATTACTCGAGTCCCGGTGACTGGTACAGATATTTTGACAACCTCCGTTTACTCTCCACAGTAGCAGCTGATATAGTTCAGAGTACAACTCTCGATTCTGCTCGGAAGTCGCTAGCAACGCTGGGAGCATCTAGGTAAATATATTGTTTTGTTTTGTACTGGTAGTTTGTATGCAGTAGAAACGGGACAGCGGTGTAACTGGTACAACAGCAGTGCTGTAAATACGTACTCTCGTAGCAAGAAACCGAACCGCTCGCCCTTAATGGATGTTGTTGCTTAATTGGTAAAACTTGCGGTCTACTCTGACTTCAATAGAACGTCTCCCGAATTTTTGTTCCCGCCCTTTTTACTTTCTTCCTGAAAATTAAATATCGGCTTTGCTTTTTTTGTGTTTGTTTTTTTCGTGGATGTCTGTCCTGTACCTACCTCACTGCTGTCGCGCGTCATGGTAACATGCAACTTGCATTACACACTGGTATATCTGGTACAGATTGGACATGCAGCCATGTATGGTAATATTAACCCATTTCTTGTGCGAAGGCAACTATTTGCAGTCCATGGATTGCAGCTCTTTTAACTGCAGTCCACACGCTATTCCGCTGTCACTAGCCCGAACCCGAGCCCCAACCCTATACTTCTGCACGTACTATGTGGGAGCAGGGTGCCAAATGGGTCCTGGTCAGAGTGGGAATAGGGTAGAGGTGTTGACCAATCAAAATAGAGGTGTAGTCTATTGGGCCCCGTTTCACCCCTACAACATTGTACGTACGTGAACGCTCAAACATCGCTACACGCCGATCTGCTGACCTGCTCCACGTTTGAATATTATACGTGCAGTTTACTGCGTGTTGCATTTCAACTCACTTGTCTACAAACTACTTCCAGCAGTTTTCTTCTGTGTAATGTAATGTAAGCCTGCTGTGAGCAGCACAAAAGTCGCACCATCTGTGTCAACCCTGACCTTGCACACCACGGGGCAGATGATGATCTAGATCATCTACAGATCATGACCTAAATCATCTACAGTAGTATTTCCCTCACCTCACCTGGTGTTGTGAGAGCATGTGCAGGGTTTACGTACACAGCACAGATCCAACCCAGGAAACATGTGCCACTTAAGTAGACCATGCAGAGTATACGGCTCCCATCCAGCAACCTGAGGCTGAAGACCAGTCCGATATGTGGAACCTTAACGTTGCAGTTGAGCAATTCGTAGGTCAAGCATGCGTGTGCGTACTCCGGCAAGAATGACCCCACTCTAATTTCAAGTAGTTTATTTTCCCAAGAACGGCTCCTGGTATGCCTACGCTGGTAGCGCTTGTACCTCCCCCTTTGTTCTATGAATATAACGCGTTAAACACGGTGTTGACGAAATGGGCCCTCCTCCCTTCCTTCTCCTTCTCTTCCGTTTCTGCTCTTTTTTTTTTTGTCTCGTCGTTTTTTCGCCCAGGACTCCCCGATCGCCACCACTCTACACCTCCTCAACTCAAGTAAAAAAAAAAAAAATACTTCCTACTCGACACCAACATGTTAGGAAACTCCCCGCGGCAACAATCTTCATGCTCCTACGACATCGCAGGACACGGACGACAACATCGAGGCCCTAAGAAAAAGCGATAGTGCCAGCGGCAGGGTGAGCTAGAGACACCAAGCCAGACAAACAAGCAGACAACAGAGAGACAGACACAACAGAACACGCGCGACGCCCGACCAGACGAAGCGATCGCGCTAGAGAAAAAGACCGAGGCAGCAGCAGCAGCGAACGAACAGCAGCACACCACGGCCGCCAGCAGCAGCAACAACAGCAGCGGCAAGCCCCGATATTAGCGGTTCGATGCAGCACCTCGGCAGCGCAGCAAGCACCTCGCACAGCCCTACCCCCGAGGTGGTAGACATGCCTGTAGACGAGATGATCGACATCGGCGACCCTGGGACGACAACAGCAGCTGCCTTGCCGCTGGTGGTGATCGACCAAGACGTCACCGCGGCACCAGAAAAGGTGCCCTACGCTCCTCCGCCCGCCGGTGGGGACACCCTCGGCGCAAAGATGGACCATGATATGTCCGCTTTCGAGGTGGACATCAGCAACGGTGCGGGCTCCCTCGAGGACTTCATCGCGAGCGGTGTGAACGAGTTCTACAACGTGTTCAGGGCCCTCGACGGGCCGGACATCGGGTGCTTCGCGGACGGGATGGACGCGGCCGCCCAGGGCATGGAAGTGGACGACGACGAGTTCGCCTGGCTGAACAGCCCCGACGCTTTCATGCCCCTTCCGATCACGGACGCCGACGGCCTCGGCCAGGTGGCCGCCACCGCGACACCAACGGGGAAAGTGGAGGAAGAGGCGGGAATGGGACCAGGGGTCGGGGATGAGCACATGGAGGAGGAGGTCGGCGGCAGTGGTTCGATCCTTACCGGTTTGGCCGAGGCTGCGCCGGCGGCGGTGGCGGCTACGACGACGTTGCCACCGGTGGCGCTGGAGGAGGGCGACGGCAGCGGCGTGAGCGGCGGCGGCGAGTACACTGTCTCGCCGCACGCCCCGACGGCGTACGACTTCGGGGGGGGTGGCGGGGCGGGAGGAGGAGGAGGAGCAACGGGGTACCTTTTCGCGGGAGGCCCAGCCGACGGTGCCACCATTGTTGGCGCTGCCGGTGTGGGGGTTGTAGAGGCGGCGGTGACGGTGATGCCCACGGCGACAAACATGATGGCACACGGTGATGGTAGCGGCGGCTGCACCGACGCTGGCGGTGGCGGTGGCGGGCATGACGGCGGTGTTCCCCAGAAGGAGCTCATCCGTCGGCAGAAAGTGGAGCGGTACCTGGCGAAAAAGAAGCGCCGCCGCTGGTCGCGCGCGTCCTCCTACCAGAGCCGGCAGCGCGTCGCCAACTCCCGGCCGCGGCACAAGGGGCGCTTCATGCCGCTGGTGTCCGACTTCGTCCCCATCTCGGAGCTCAAGCGCCGGCAGCGCGTAGCGCTCTTGGCGCAGCAAGCGGAGCAGGAGGAGGAGGGGAAAGAGAGGCAGGCATCCCTCCAGCCGCTGGCCGCGCCTGGATGGGGTGCCAGCGGCCAGTCCCCAGACAATGGGGACTGGACAGGGCGAGGGGTAGAGAAGGTGACTTGACTGTTCCAGGGGGCTTCCGGTTTAGGGGAGAGCAGGACTTACAGTCGCCCTGGCGCCATTCTCTCCGCAGACGGCAGGGTGGGCGGGGCGGGACGGCGACGGCGGAGCGTTTTTTTATTGATAGTGGTTACGCGGGGTTGGTGAAGTTTTCCCGGAATATCCATACCCTAGGCAGCCTTAGGAGGTATAGTTACACTTGTAAGCAGCTTCGGGGTTTTCTTTTGCTTCGATCCTATTTACGATATGCTGTTGTAACGACATTTCCGGGGGGGGGGTTAGAGCGGGTTGCAACGCGCAGCCGCCGCTGGCTCGTCGTGTTGCGTGTTCTTTTAGCGGAAGGAACGGTTCGACGGTGCTATTTTGGCGGCTCCGGGCCCTAGGTGGGAGTAGGGAGGGGTGAGAGGGCGGGCGGCGGGGGTAAAAATGGTAGGTGCCCGAGGTTAAAAAAAATAAGGAGGGATATAAAAAAAGTGTGAGACACACCCTTCACATTGTATTTTCAGGTATTTCTGGTGTGTGTTTGATCGTGAGCGCAGGTGGTCGCGAAATTATCCAGCGTGACGCGCGGTATTCGAGGGACGAGAGGAGCGGAATAAATATAGCACGGTGTGTTTTTTGTCAAGTGTTGTTTTGATGTCGGTGTTCCATTTTTTTTTGTACATTTTTTGTCTCGGGTCACACAAGAACAAGATGTGGCCACCGCGGGAAAGATGGAGATTGTTGCGTCCCGGTGTGCCTCGTAGAAGAGTATGTGGAGAGGGCGGCGCGCCTGCAGTTTGCACCCCGTGCGTGATGGCGTTTCGTTCTGTTTTTTGTTTTGCTTGTTATACCCAACATCAGTATCATACCATACGCCGGCCGTCTGCCGAACCGGTGTCGTTTTTATTTTAGCGTTTTTTTTATTATTTATGCGGGGGCGGCCGCCCCGCCCTCGCGCTTCCCGAGTTGTTCGTGGTATATATGACAGTAGCGCCATGAAATATCGTAGGTTCGGGGTTAACCTTGCTATTATACAACGCGATGCAAGCCGGTTTTGTAGTGTCGAAAAGTCGTATCACGATTTTTGCGCGCGTGCGACTCGACTCTCGCACACACACGATGCTGGGCAGGCTACATAACTTCGGGGGAATACCTTGGATCAGTTCAAGAGTGTGATCGTTTTTTGGGATTCCAGTTGGATAATCTGCGACGGCAGCAAGCTATGTCATACGCGGTACTAGCTGTAGCGGGGTGGCGAATATTGACCGTTTTTTGTTTTTCGGAAAAGCACGGCTGGCGTTTGAACACCAGCTTCACTGACCATTGCCGGGTTATTAAATTCATTATTATGGCGAATTAATGAATGAAAGAAACAGAAACAGCGGCGTTCATTTGTATTTTTATTGTTATCAAGTCTCCCACCATCGCTTTGCATTTTTTTTTTCGGGTTTTCCAGGTGCCGAAGTACCAGGGGTATACTCGCACTCCGCTCGTACTCCCGCCGGAGTAGATGATATTATCGAGATGATGTCATCCTTGACATGTTCATACCAACACTCTCGTAATGAGTAAATAAACTCCTCATCCTCCTGGTGACGGCGAGCGCTGTGTTTTGCGAAAGATATACCAGTATTATAGCATGCAAAATGATTTGTGTCAGTAAAACTCACAAAACATAATTTTCAGTTTCTTCGTATGATAGCTTAACATATATATTTTTGCATCAATTGATCGATCGTATGCCGATACGACCACATATATAGTACATGAGAACAACCCCCTCGGGTGCGAGTCGAGCGCAATCCCAGAACCTATCCGGCATAAATGTGTTCCGTCTGACCAGGCTGAGGGGGGCAGTGAGTAGTGGCCCCGTACAGCGCTGCCTTTTGCGAACAAAGTGCCCCCCCACACCCCCCCCCCCCCCCCCTCCTCCAGCATATATAATACATGTAAGCACGAAAGAACCGCGGCAGACAGAAAAGAGACCCAGATAACCGCATACCATGCAGAGGTGCCAGCGGTACCTACAGGCTCAATCTCAACCAGCAACCGCGCATAGAGCATAGAGCCTCTCGAACAGTCACCTCTCACTCGCGGGAGGCCCTAAGCACCACAATCCAAGGCACCTTGTTACGACTCCTGTCACACTGTGGTTGTTGCTGCTGTTGTTGCTGCTGATGTTGCTGCTGCTGTTGCTACTGCTGCTCTGCTGCTGTTGCTACTGCTGCTCTGCTGCTGCTGCTACTGCTATTGCTGCTCCATCGAGCCTCGGCCGCATCTCAGCGGCAACGTCCGTCGCTTGCCGAAGAATTCGCCCGTGTCTCCCTGCCGTGCATGGCCGTTCAACTACTGTACCAGCAAATCAGTACGAACACCGTTGCTCTTATCGTTAGAGACGTCACTGATCACGCGGACAAGTAGGGTCCCGATCCACAAGCACTAGGTTGCCCACCGGCAAGAACACGGCAAGGTGAACCAAAAGACATGAAAAACAAAATAATAACAAGACAGAACAGCAAAGACAACACGACAATCACCAATAAAGAGTTCGCCGATGCGAAAAATAAAAAAAGAAAAAACTAGACAACAAGCACCACAAGCAACGGAGCGCGAACCACGATGAACAGGAAGAGAAAACCGCCTAAATCGGGGAACAACCACCCCGGAAGGCCAAGGAAAAAAAAAAAAAAAAAAAGAGTGGAGTGCGCAAAACGCTCGCTGCGAACCAAACGAAAAAACGCGCCCCTCCCCCGGACCCCCCGCCAACCTAAATGAAATTACGTGCCACCTTACACAAAACGCGCTTCCCATGTAACACACCTCTACGCAACCCCCCCTCCCCCCCCTCCCCTCCCCTCCAACTTTCTCAAACACCAACCGGCAGCACGACTCCCACCACGCAGGCGCAAACACTACAGTAGCTACCGCACGCCGCGGGGACATCTGCGTACATAGTAGAATCGGACACTGCACCGAATGGCGCCAACGCGGTGGCGGCGGTGATAGGTCCATAAAAAGGCTAGWCTGTATGTATGCTTTGACCACCAGGGCAATACCAGAAACATCGACGGACGTACGGCACATCGAGGACCCCTTGCACTCAGCTCTACCAACAGTCGTCTATCCTCCCTCTCCTGCCCCCCGGATACCCCCACACTGCGTTCTGTGCCGCCTGCATACCTCCAGGTGATGCAATTAGCCACCACTATACAAAGGCGCGAGATTGGTGGTTCAATAACAGCTGCTAATATTAAACTTGGGCGACAAGTCGTGCTCATCTACGGCTCCCCGGGACAGCAGCAAACGCGGAATCGGCGCACAGGTCTGGGGGAAACATCCTAAACCATTTTACGTTTTAGCATGTCCACTAGCGGGGGTTGACGGCGTGGACATCCTTACCCCCTCGATATTGTAGTCACCGTTCCCCGCTCCCCCCACCGATCCCCCGCTCCTTCCGCCCGCCTGTCCCCCGGGTCCTCGCAAAAGGCAACGAGCACCAGGACCGATACCAAGTGCCCCCACGCGATGCAACATCTCTGTTTATACCGATACCCTTCATTCACGTACCTCTTCGGGCCGACGCGAATAATCTACACACCCACAGCGACCGACCGCCCCCCCGAAGACCCTAATATCACATAATCGGCTACATGGGCGACAAAGTCGTGTTCACTTACGCTTCCCCGGGGCAGCAGCAAGAACAACACGGAATCGGCGGACGGGTAGATAGGAGGGCGAACATTCTAATGCATTACATGCCTTTTAGTATGTCCACTAATAGCGAGGGTTGGGGGGCGTCGACATCCTTACCTCCCCCCCCACCCCCCGCCCTACCGACCTCCCGGCTCGTTCCGCCCGCCTGCCCTCCCCGGTCAGCACAAACCACAACCAGGAACGGCCTCAATCAGGTACAGCCACGCCATGAGACGGAAAACAATACCGTGTCCGAAATCGCTGGACCCGATACCCCCTCGACCATACACCTCTCCAGGTCGACACCCATGGCATCTATTAAGACCGATCACATCGAAGACCGCCTGGGTTATTATGGGAGAGTAGTGGTTGCGTGGTCAGGACGAAACCACATATTCTTACGGCGGTCGTGATCCCGGTGAAACCACATGTTCCTAGGTAGCCACGTAGAGCGCGACGGTGGTGTGCCGTGGGTCGAGAGTGTTGATGAGCTTGTCGGCCACAACGTCATCACTGAATTCCTGCCGCATCGCCTTAGACACGATGTGCGACGCCGTCCAGTGCCCAAAGCCGAGCGGGTGCGGGATGTGACTCCCGATAGCGGCAAGTTTGGCCATCCCTTTGACTTTTCCTGCGGGGGCGGCGAACGGGGGCCAGCGCGGAGATGTTCAAAAATCGGCCGAATGAAACGCGAATTCCGCCGACAGCAAATACTAGGTGAACGTCAGCGCTTGAAAAGTACAGCGGGGTACGAAACAGCCCCAAGGCGATGCTGTCGCGTCCATTGCCGCCATACTTTGTATGTGCGGAGCTTCGGCACAACCACAGCAGCCCCCTTACAGCTTGCAGCTAAAAAGCTACCGTGCTGTCCAGGCTACCCACCAAGAGCAGTTATCAGGAGAGCCTCTTCGAATCTGGCAAGCACCCTCGATATCCCCCGAAACAAGTGCAAACAGTCTCAAACCAGAAAACACCGTTAGTTAACTGCCGAACAGTCAGTATTGGGGCATACCGAAACTTCTGGGGGTAAAAAGCAGGGGGAAACGCCCAAAATCGCTCAAGCCTATAGCAGGCACCAATTTCGAGGTAGATAAATAACAATAGTGTCTGGGCCGAAGGAAGGCAGGCGGGTTTAGCCCGAACAAAATCTGCAAGACCCCGGCTTGTACTATAAGGGAGGGGGGGCTCATACACGAACCAAGCTTGCGTTCCGCCATAAAACGAATCGGGTTGTTGTCATCGTACAATTCCGACAAGACACGCTAAACCGGCGCGTTTCTCACCTCCGAAAACGTTCTTCCTGTGCATCAATGCTTGGGGAGAGACTTTTACCATGGAGCGATTATCCCTGGAAACATAGCAGCAACCGGAAAACAAATGGCAGCAATGCACTATATGATTTAAAAAAAAACGTGTGTGTGTGCATACGGGTGTTTCAGTGCCAAACCGACCTGGCGCCGAGCTACCCTCGGTGTATTGCCGGTGTACATACCGTTCAGCAACCAACGCGCCTCACAGCAAAACCGTGTATATATCGTGATCAAAGTACGAGTATGTCCGAGTGCCCGGAGTTTGGAAGTTTCAGTTTGCATCCTCGCCCAGATTGAGTGGTGGCTAGAGCGCCGAAGGAAATATATATATGATGCCATTGGCTATGGGTACCTGCTTCCGGTGGCGCATACCGCTTTTAGTCGGAGTGTTCAGGCCGCGATCGCCCTGGTGTAATATATTGACTTTCGCGTTGATTTCAGCGACGACATACTTTGCTGTACGAAGCTTCCGCTGATATTTTTGTTTCGTATATAGATGTTCGTGGTCAAAGTGACTCACGACTAATACGAGTACTTCGGGATTGTTTTCTCATCGGTACGCACGGCGCTGTGCTGCTACATACAACGCAGCAAAACGTCTAGTCGTGCTGATTTGTTTTTCGTGATCTCGCTCATCGCGAGAAAATAAAACCAGAAAATTACGCGCGACAAAATAATGCTTCGGGTCATACATACGTTGGGTGAGATGCATGCACAACAACGCGCGAGAGCGTCATCCCAAGGCGAAAGCAAAGAAGCACGGACTACGCAACACCAGTCCCAAACAGCCACGCGTCCCACGCTGGATTTATCTTACGTTGTGGCCAACGACACACGCGGCGGATTCAAGCGCCGCCGAATGTGCGTATTGTCGGGAAGCGCAGAACAGCAGAATCTACCAATATAGTCGCGCCTGCTCAACTCCCGACCACGTGCAAAATACCTATATACCCCCCCACGGCTTCGAGGCGGTGTCGTTCGTCAACCACAAGCAGATAAACGGGCCGCTGCCAACAGCAAGCAGTACCACTACTGCGCGTCAACCACTATCAGAAACATAAAACTTGACTTTGACCGCTTCTGCTATACGTATGTACGTATGAATAGCTGCTCCCTGTCTATACTCACACGTCCACGAAGCGGCCGACGTTCAGGCACATCTCCTGAGGAACGTGCGTAATCGTCTCTATCACCGAAGACCTCTCCATTCCATGGAAGACAAACCCTTTCGCCACCTAACCAACAATCAACACAATCAACACGCGGGCAGGGGGTTATTGCAAGAAGCGCACAGCAAGATCCACCACAGGTTTGGCATCAGAGCAAGCAGCAAGTTCACCCAATGCTCGCATAGAAACATTAAAGGTTCAGTTGACAGCTTGTCCCACCCAACGATAGCGAACGCCGGCTTGCACGACCTTTTCACGTTTAGCTCTCTCGCGCGCAGGTTCAGTCGAGACATAAAAACGACCTTCTCGTATCATATACTACATACCTGGGAAGCGTATAAAATAGTAACGCTGTATAATGGGGTTTTAGCCCAAAACAGGTGTACCTGCTGTTTTAGCCAAAAACAGGTGTACCTGGTCCATTTTGGACCAAAAACAGGTACACACTAAAACCAAGTATAAACAACACACGCCAGGAGCCCTGCCATGGCACAGCCTCACGTCGAACCTGTTTTTGGCTTGGAAAGTTGAAACTGGCCAGGTGCACCTAGATTTGTCCATATATTTGTGTAGCCTCAAACTGTTTTTGCCTGATTTTGAGGCAAACAGAGGCCATATAATACGATATGTACGTACGCATATTGTTTGTTCTCTTCGTATGAGCTCCCCTCGGTTGCAATATAGACTCTGCACGTACGTATAGGGTGCATACGTACGCTGTTTTCGCGTTTTCTTATTTGGGGTGTAAGAAACAATGTGTTTCAGTTATGATGTGCACTGCTGTTGTTGTTTTGTATGGCCAAAGCTGAACAGTGAGATATGCTACAGCACCGTGGACACAGACGCCAATTCGTCTGCCCCACCCCCCGTCGAGGTGGGCTCAGTTTTAGTGTATGGCAAAAACAAACTTCGTGTCGAGCAAGCGGTCCCTCGAGAGATAATCGAGAGGCTTGAAAGCTGGCAACAGGGCGGGGAGCGGGGGGGGGGGTACTCCTTTGTTGCTTGCCTTAGTCATTTGACCATTGACCATGCATCCCTTTCGAGACGGAGCAGGGGGGGTGGGGGGGAGAATAAGTACTCTTGACGCGCCCGCCGCGGCGAACAAAGGTAAAGCCTGATGACCCTCCGCAGGTCCGTCCGAGTGGACCACGTGATGCCTACACCCTTACGAAAACAAAAATATTCAGAGCTTGGAGGCCGCACGTTTATTGTGCTGTTCAGGGTTAAACAAAAACGCAAATAATAATAATATGTTCGTGACCTTTCTCGTGGTCAAAAACACCGCTCGTGGCGTGTGCTTTCTTTCTTGGTTTCAGTATGTACCTGTTTTTGGCGCAAAAGGAACAGGTATACCTATTTTTGGCTTCTGCCCTACAATAAGGAGCTCAATCAGTCAAGATTCCCGCATAGTCAAGACATCCGCAGAATCTAGAGTAATAGACCTAACGCTACAATTTCTTCAACACCCGCTATTTCTCCGACCGGTACACACTCTCGCGCGCGCGGGGGGGGGGGGGGTACCTTTTCCTTGGTGATCTCCGGCTGGTTCGGGTTGTTCGCCTGGCGTTCTCTCTCCTCGTACTCGGTCCTGGCACCAATGATTTCAGCCTGGCCGCACGACGTTAATGGGTGCATGGGGTGGGATTATTGCCCCGGACAGCGAAGAGCTTGAGAGGGCGTGGACATCGACGGGGAGATTCCGGTTAGCGAGGTTATCGCATGTTCGTGAGACTTGACGTGCCTGCAGGAGCCTCCTCAAGGCACTGAGGCTTCACAATTTTCAAGTGAACCAGCAGCGCGCTTCGGCAATTTGTCTTGGCAATCACCTGGCATGTCTTGTTAGAGAAGAACGCCGACATGCTTCACCTACCGTGAACTCCAAGGACCAGCAGCGTGTTTCGGCAAATTCCTTTTTCTTTACCGCTACTCGTACCGTATGTAGTTTTAGGGAAGGGCGTCGACAGCATGAATCTAACTTGAACTCTGCACAGCACTGTATATATAGTAGGCTTGCGATTGACATGGTCAGTGTCCGACTCATAAACGTAGAGTGCATACGTCGTACGCAACAAAATCGCGTAGATAAAGACACGGAGGAGGGAGGAAGAGTTAAGAGTCTGCCATGGATGGTCAATATTAGCAGAGCAACACATGACACCTGCAGGGGGCGCGGTGGTCTACTCCTATACCATAACTTGTCTTAGCAGTTGTAACCACGAAACACATTTTCCTTCCAAAAATCACAACAACCTTGAATCGCAGGAGAGCGCAGAGTCACGATCTCAACGGGACTGGCGGGGGCTGTTCGTTTAAGGTTTGTTATTGGCAGGGTCGGGCAGTTTGGAGCACGGTACCTGGCAGGATTTGCACGGCCGGTCGCCGTCCCTCCGGAGGCGCGTCCTCTGCTTCGTTGTCACCCATGAACCGTCGACCAATCAACCCAGCGGGAAGCGTGGTAGGTACGTGGAGGTGCGGTGGAAACATGAACAAAATGCGTGGCAGGAGGGTGGGTACGTGCCAGCTTTACTAATGCGTTGAAAGTACGGGGGGGGGTGCGTTGGAAAAAAATATATATATATATATATACTCGTATAGTGTCGGGACACATATATAGCAGCAATCAAACAAATAATGGTAAGGAACAGAAGCGGCTAATCGTGCGCCGTTAATATCAGTCTGAAAAAAAGTGTATTCAGTGGGGTACCCGCTTTAAGAGCACCCAGTGACAGCGCCATTTACGTGGTCTTATCTCTACTCATCATGGTCTTATCTTTTACGACTGCAAAAAAGTACCCCATACTAATTCCACGTATTGTATTTTTCGTGACAACCTATTTACCTGGTACTACTATCTCCGGAAATCCTTAAACCGGAACTATGGTCTTAAAGTGGGTACCCCCCTGTATGTGCGTACGATAATCACGGCAGAGTGGGTAGGTACTGTATCGCTGAAGGGCGACGGTGACGGCAGCACGACACGATTGAATATTCACAAAAGGGGCTTGTTCCGAGACAAACCGCCAATGAAACAGCGAACGGTACCGTTAAGAACACGGAACGATCGCCACTGCAGTAAAAATGTCTCAAACTCCTGTCGAGCGTTACTGTGACCATTATCTATAGCAACTGCAGTACAACAAGCGCAGGGCCAGGAGAAAGCACGAGCAAGCATGTGGGAGGGACCCTGCTAGAAGGCAAACAAACATTGCCTATGCCCAGTCTGACAAAGTTTCCGCAACTATAAAAGCATATGGTCGTCGGCAACAACCACGATCGATCAAACGTGGGACTTAACAAACAACAGCCGTGGGGCTCACCTCCTCCACGAGCTTCGTGAAAAACCAGCCCTTCGTAGGCTCTTTGGTCACTGGCATAGTCAGCTGCAGGACAAAGCAAAGTTCCGACTCCTTGGTACTTTTTTCCTGATGTCCATGCGGCACGTGAACGGCGCGTGAACGGGCAGCAGGGTTGGGTTACAACATCAGTACCGCTCAGAGGGGCGCTTCACACGGACAACATGAGGGTTACAGTAGGTTAGAGTAGGCTACAGTAGGTTACAGTAGGTTACAGTAGGTTACAGTAGGTTACAGTAGGTTACAGTAGGTTACAGTAGGTTACAGTAGGCTACAGTAGGTTACAGTAGGTTACAGTAGGTTACAGTAGGTTATAGTAGGTTATAGTAGGTTACAGTAGGTTACAGTAGGTTACAGTAGGTTATAGTAGTGACCTGTGAGTTAGTGAACAACAGCTCCCCACCCGAGCCTCGTTGTATGCACAAAAATACCCGCTGGTCTGAGAAGCAGGGCGGGCGTGATAAAGACGCACTTAGACAGAAGCGCTTCAAAACGGACCACGACAGTAGAAATGAAGTGAACTGCCCCAAACAAGAAATGACACGGAGGTATTCTGTTATCTATACATATATACGTAGATACAGAATTTTCGGGACATGTGCGTACGGATTGCCGACACACAGGGGAAAATATTGAGTGACGACCCCGAACAAAAAGCACGGACGTCCCACTGCTACGGTAGCCGCATAAATTTCGGAATATATACAACTCTGTCCCGAAATATAAGAACCGTTTGGACTACATATTATAATACAAAGGTTGATTATATTTAGGTACAGAGTGATACGGCTTGCCAACAAACAGGAGAAACGTACGAGTACCGGTATGATAGGTGTCAAAAGTCGTTGTGTGGGCATTGTTTCTGAAACACCGAGCATACACGGAGTGTACTTCCCGCGAAAGTGACCTACTTGGCATACCGTTAGTCAAACCCATCTCGGAGCCGAAAATACTGCAAATCGAGCCAGGGGAGCACGACAAAAAAAATATCGAACGCGCATTTGTTTTTGGAGAGCCAGACAGCGGCGTAGGGCGGGAAGGGGGCGTACTCATTTGTTGCTTGCCTTCGTCATTTGACCATTGATCACGCATCCCTTTCGAGACGGGGCAGGGGGGGGAGTGGAAAACTAAAACCAAGTGAACGAAAGTTGGAAAAAAAACTTGATTTGTACAGAAATCCTAACGCTCCGATATGTGTATTTATGTTTGGCCTTTCTAGGAGCGTGGCTCAATTTTCTCTCGTTTTGTTTTTCGTGCTCCCTCTGATCGAGCTCGTTAATCGAAGCGCGCCTGAAAAACGCGAGTCCCCGAGGATGACGATACGGTAGGTATACCCCGTTAGGTCAATCGGGCTAGTACACGTATCAACAGCTTCATACGTATATACCGGGTACATACCTGGTACATACATACTACCGTAAGAAACACGCCACCTTCTCTCTAAAAAGCAAACCTTCAAGCTTCAAGCACGTCTCGTGAGCCAAGGGGCACCCCCTCACCTTACACCGGTGACACGTGTGTTCCACGGACAACTTCCAACGGGCGGAGTCGACAATAGAAGCTCCCGTCTGTCACAAAAAAAAAAACAAAAACATGATCACCGCGTGCACCCGCAAAAATACCGGCAAGGGGAGGGTGGAGGTGTGGAGATGTTTCACCGGTTTGATGCCACGAAAACCCTTGGGAAGCGATAATGCCAAAAAAAAGGGCAGTGAGCCGGTGTTACAGGGGGACCAAATTGAACGCGTCGGGGGAAAATGTGGGGCAAGACAGAAAAAAGGCGGAGCAAGTAGCCAAGTGAACACGAAATGGCGACATCACGATTGTTTGAGGGGTAGCGAGAGGAAACGTGTTGTTGTTGACGCATGCTAACGGTATAACAGAGGTGCGCCATGTTTTTGCCTTCTAAGGGTGGTGACTTGAGGAGCTATTATATACCTCACCCAATAACAGAGTTTTGGAAGAAAGTAAAAGTGCTACCCGGTCAACACTCCCGTGGCCCAAGCATGCAATGAACCAATTTGGGAGCACAAGAATGACAGTCCGACGAGTATGGGTTACAGTGGGTACCCCGACTTAAGAGAGGTGTGGTATGTACAGGCCAAAATTAGCTCTCTTAACTAGCTTTCTCTCTAATCCACAGTGAGAAATAAGTAGGTTTAGTGTAGGCGGGTCCAGCCGATTCGGTCTCTCTCAACTGTACTATTATCTTAACGTATCCTCTCTTAAGTCGGGGTACCCACTGTATAAGGAGCCTTTAATAGATCATTAAGAAAACGTTTCAGCCAAAAAACGGTACAGCACCTCTATCCTATATACCACTCGTCTGTTGTTGTAAAAGTTGTAAAAGTTGTGATGCATGCCGTAGAGCCTGTACCGTATACCGCTTATCCCTCCGAGCACCACACACCACGGTACTGGCATATAATAGGGGAGTGAAAACAGCCTAACGAAAACATGACGCCGCAGAGGCAAGCTAGACCTTGGGAATCTACGCACATACACACACAGCGTCCGCCACAAAGGCGAACAGGACTGGAGTCGGAGTTGGATATGCGTTGCATGGCCCAATCCGAGCGAGCCGTGGACAACTGGAGAGCGTCAACAACGTGTTCGTCTGTAACACTCTGCATATGCCATTGACATGTTTTCAGCTGCCGTTGAGATCGGGAGCTATATACTGCTGTACGGTTTGCGCAAAGTGTCGACGGAAATGCGAACCAAAACTAGATACTTAAACACGGACAAGGAAAAACCGGAAGGCTAAGAGAGACGGAAATAAATAGGGAAATGTTCGGTGGAATGATATTGTACTTATTCGCCCCTACAGTAGCCGTTGTGGCCAAACCAGTGTCACGGAAAGTATTCCTACGGCTAGTACGCACCGTGGACTATCAGGTAGATGTTGCAGCATAGTCTTATGCAGTACTCGTCGTTCGCACGTTTCGTTCGAGCTCACCTGGAGATCGCGGGTCTCGTCGTCGATCTTTGACAGGATGGACATCAACGCGAGGCTCATGTCCCCAGGCCGGCCACGCTCGAACTGAGGCCCGACAGACGCACGCACCCAGCGTCGACGATGGCGAGGAACAGCAGCAGTTGTGCGGCGTCGGTCGTTTTATTACGCAAGAAAAAAGAGATAGGAACACATCATAGCTGTGGGGCTCCAGAATAGGTAGACCCGTCCCGGTCCATCTTCAGTTGGAAAACAGAACCACGGTATAGTCGGGGGCAGTCTACGTTCCACAGAAATGTGGGGCACGCCGCTTGGACCTACAGTAGGGTCTTCCTACCGCCAAACGATTCCGGAGAAAATGAGGTTGGAAAACTAAAACAAGGGCGCTACGTGCTGTCTTTGTGCTCGACGCAATTGGTGGGACTACGCTAGGGGTGCCGTCTACTGTATGCCGAACGCTGCGCTGTGAGAAGCGTCATACGCGTGTCACCTCCATCTGGGGGTCGTTCCTGTTGAAGGGAGAGGGGGTTCGGTCACGGCCAGATGCGTCGGAAAGCCCAACCACAGGGGTATCGTGATTGTTCGAGCTAGCCGGCTATGGGCGGCACGCGTACGCACACTACGCGGGTATGATGCTTCTCTCTGCGTCGCCAGAAGCGTACAACACCAAACTCGAAACCTACGGGTAGGGTGCAGCCGAACTTGTCTCGAAGCCCTTTCCTCGGTAGCTACCTACCGATGGGGTGTGTATTCAAAGCGGCCAACACGGCAACCATTTCATGCCACGGCCACTTCATCGGCAGCAGCGGAAGAACCCTTCGAGCTCGGGACAGCCACTCACCAGGCCGTCAAACGTGCTGAAGAACGTCTCCACCAAGTCTGTCGGGTCCAGCGGCCCCACGTCACCCTCGCTCTGCAACGCCTGGGAGAACAGAATAGTGCACACAAAACGACGGGTTGGGGGGTGAAGGGTGTTTCTGCTGGACAAACGTTGATATATTGGAATTACGCGGGGAAGCCAAAACTGCTGTGCGGGCCGAAAAGCGTCCTGTTGCGATGAGCTGTGTCGCCATCGAGAAATATCTCATCAGAGTGCACCATCGCGCTTCCCCACAAGTACCCAACAGCTCATCCTATCATATATCGGGGCCAAAACGGCAGAGCACCACGTGTCGCACACCATCTCTCGGCCGGACAACAGCTGTAGCGCGGCGCCGGTAAAAAAGGGGGGCTACATGCGACTCGCTCGAGACAAAACTAGCCACAGCCATGAGCGACAAGTAGTCGCCTTCGGTCAGTCCTTCAACACGAGAGCTCAAGGTGATGCTACCGCGCTGATATATAAAATCAACGGATGCGCGTATCAACTTGTCTTCGTCGGCATGCGTATCGTGTCCAAACGAGCTACCGTCGACGTCGTTCCGGTGTCACACACCTTCAACGTCCGCGACACCGCCCATGTCAGCTCCTTCCCTGTGACAAGCAAAAATCATCGACGCAGGGACGGAAGACCACCAGGAGAGTGGAACGCACGGAAAAAAACGATTAAACGGCTCCACAAGAAGATCAGGGCATGTGCTGCAACACGGGATGGCATCGGGGTCGCCGGCGCTAGGATAACTCGGGAGACGCTCTACTACTCACAAACAAAAGCCCCTGACCTGACCGCGAATCTCCGCATTCTGGTGAAAACCGTAGAGGGCAGACGCCAAAGAAACTGGAAGAACTCACCAAAGCTAAGGTAGAACAAATGTATCCCCATATCATCTCGACAGAGCATTGTAGTGAGTTTAGACACACAAATGTCAGGTCGTCAGCCACGTCGATGCACGACGCCCTATATACATTTTCGTCAAGGAACGATCTCCTGGAGTCGTTTTTTCTGGTGCTGAAGGACCCTCGAGCCTGACCGTAAAACACGTGCTCCATTCATCTGTCACTAGGATATCCTTGGTGACGATGCGTGTCTTCCTGCTGTCCTCGTCAAGTATGTCGCCTTTACCATTTAATGCTGCTATTCCATTTCAGTGGCTTCTCTTTTTATGTTTGCCCAATTAACACCTGTGGTAACTCAAATAGGGCCCGTGTATCATCGTACGCATTAACGCCCTACCTTGTGGAGGCGTGTCGCTGTCAGGGAACGCGAGCAGCTTCTCGTGGCACTCCGACATCTTTCGCAAGACTTGGATGGCCGATAGCAGAAAGCAGGCGTAGCCCTCGTTTATCATGCCCCTGAACGATGTGCGTAATGGTCAACAAACAGCAGGAAACAGGACAGGGACACAATACATGAAACCAATGCGGAGTCAAGTGATTCGAGGCAAGATAATCATTTTACAGCGATAATGACATATTTCATTTTTTAACTCGCAGGCGCCCCCCTTATTTTGCCCTTGTGATAGAGTCGAACCTCCTCCGACCTCGTTAAACAAACGCAATGGGTATACGACCTAAACGCCTACAAGAAGCAGTTTCATACTCATACCGGTAAGGCTACACAACGCGGACCCGAAAAAATAAGCCTACGTTTCTGACCCCCGTTGTTTCGCGTGAGCTATCGCTGCCCGGGGCGCTAAGTTCCGTTCCGCGCCCAAAGCTAGCGAGGTCGAACGCACCGGAGCTTCGGAACCACGCGAGGGCTGCTGCCACTGGGCGCTGGTCTTTGGCGCTTCCCGTCTCCGTCTCGAGCGGAACTGGAGCCCTGGCGGCCCTTCTTCCCGCCCTTCTGGGTCCCAAACTGCCGAGAAGCCCCTCCCTTGAAACCCGACCCACCCGGCTTCGTGGCGCCACCTTTACCAGCTCGATTGTTTCCAGTGTTGGGTCGTGCTCCAGATTGTGCACGCGGAGGGGGCACCAAAGGGCCAGAAGATCCCTGTTCGGAGGCGCTAGAGCCCCTGGGTTTCGTCTCCATCGCCGCGGAACCATCCGCGTCGGCAGAGCTCCCCTGAGAGGGCAACTGCCCCGCCCGGCCTTTCCGAACCCCAACCTGGGGGGGCGTCCCGTCTCCGGGTCCCGGTCCACATGGCTCGGTGGGGCCGGTACTCCCACCGTACGCCGCAGAGTTCCGGTCGGTGCTCGCCCGTCCTCCATTACGTACCTCTGGAGGGGGAACCACAGGGTCGGTGGTCCCCTGCTTCGAAGAGCCGGCGGCCTCGGGTGGCACCGCCGTCGAATGATTCGCGTCCGCAGAAGCCCCCACAGAAAGCGACTTGCTCTCCGACTTGCTCTCCTGTCCTGCCCGAGCCCCTAACCGGGGGGGGGCCTTCCCGTGAGGTCCTTGAGCGTCCGCGGTCGCCCCTGCAGACGGGTGGGACTGCGGCTCGACCCCCCTGGTCACCACCGCTTCGGCGGATGCTGTGCCCGGCTGAAGCCGTGGTGAGACGACGACCACGGTTGCGTTTGCCGCGTCTCGCGCCGCGGCTTCCACCGAAGGGTTCGTCGCCGACCCCCCGACCGAGGCCGGTAGCGGCTGGTCGGATATCTCACGGGCCGAACGTGGCGGTGATGACGTAGCCGGAGAAGCAGTCTCGGAAGTGCTGAGCGAGGGGGACCCGCCAGTGTCAGGAAGGGCTGCCTGCTGCGGCGCCGGCGTGACTGCCGACGAGGCCAAAGCAGCCTTCGGCAGGGGGCCTGGGGCGGCGTGCGGCGCGTGGTCGCCCAGCTGCGGTCGTGCTGAGACGACGACGACGACTTCAGGTGCATTCTCCACCGATGCAGAAATCGCTGCCTCCCCCCCCACAGCTGCTGCTGCTGCCTCCTCCCCCACAGCTGCCCCTGCTGCCTCCTCCTGGCTGGCTACTTTGGCCGCCGAACGCGGCAGTGGCGGTGTAGCAGGCACCTGCTGCGGCGCCGTTATCCCTGCTGATAGGGCGGAAACTGCATTCGCGAGCGACGTGGGTGCATCCTGGGCACCATGTTCGCCTGGCTGCGGGCGTGGTGCGACGACCCCGATAGCGGGTGCAGCCTCCGTCGACGGAGATGTTGACCCCTTGCCCACCGCAGCTGCTGCTTCCCCCTGGCCGGAAACCTCAGCCGTCGAACGCGGCAGTGATGACTTGTCAAGGCCAGCAGGCACCTGCTTTTGCTTCCGCGCCGGCGTTCCAGCTGAGGGGGTAAAAGCCGCCCCCATCTGCGAGGCTGGCCCTGCCTGGTCTCCGTTTGGATTTGACTGCGGATGTACCGAAGGAGGGACGATGTTTTATGTTAGGTGGTCTCGGCGGGCGTGACCTGGGGCAGAGTAGGAGTGGCGACTTCCTCGCGCGGAGGTCAAGGGCGCCGGTGTGGGACGCTATGTACAACTCCTACGTACTCGGATCCCTAACCAATAGAAGGATAGGATATAAAAACGGACGTTTCGAACGAGGCGTGGCGAAAACATCGCGGGAAACCATGACGGTGCTCGTGACCGGTGCGTAGCTACCACAGACAGATGTCGCCATATCTCCGTAAACGCGTTACACAACCAGTCAACTGTAAGACGTATATGCATAACTCAGCCTCAAAAATATTGCTAGAACAAGCTTCTCTTCGGGTAGTTGGGTGTGCCCGCAGCCCCAGATGCATATTTTACGGTGCTCATCAATAACGATTTTCGTTCCTTTCCCACGTCCTTGAGGGAAGGGGTGTGTTTCCTGCCCCTTTCATGCGCCCGCAACATTTCCCCGCAGTTTGTCACCTTTCGTTTAATGTTTTGCCGGCGGCGCCGCGAGCCTTGGGGGGGGGGCGGGTCGCCTGCCCTTTCATGTGCCCGCGGAGTTTGCGCACCATTTGTCACCTGCCGTTTGCTTTTTCGCCGGCGGCCCCGCGATCTCACAGCACAGACGAAGACCGCACCCGAAAACAGAAAGAGCATCGTAGCGCCGGACGGCAACCTCTGCACTCGCATCAGGTGTTGCCAAGCAAATGCCGCGCGGGGTTGGGGCGTTGCTCTAACGTCATCCCACCGCGTTGCACCCTCACGGCCACCAGTATCCTGTCGTGCGAGAGAAGCGCAGCCAATGCCATTAAAAAATGGCCTCTGTTGTATGCGGTGGCTAAACCCCGAACATCCGTCCAATCTACCAGGTATACACCACGTACTTAGTAACCCGAGGCTACGGTGCGGGGACGCTTCACAGGGTGTCAGACTACACGCACACCAAAAAAGAGAAATTGCCATGCCACGTGACTCGCCCATGAGTGTACAGGTTAGCAGCTTCAGGTTGTGTTGCAGCTATATAGGTCAATGGATATTTACAAAATGAAAAAACTATGTTTTCATCTCGCAGCCGCTGCATGAATGGAGTGCGTAGGACAAAGACGACGGTACAAGGGCTCTCGATAGGTGTTGCGTTGTTGCGCCAGCGAAAATACTGTTCGGCGAAATCACGCATAGCGCAACACGTGCATCCCTTCGCCAACAATCTGGGCTATTGGGTTGGTCGCCTGAAATACGACAACACAGTTAGCTGGGAACGCTCGATAGAACCTTCGCTCTTATGAAAATCTGCCTACTGTAGGCGATTTGTTCAACAGAGTGTCCTCCATTACGTACCTCTGGAGGGGGCACCACAGGGTCGGTGGTCCCCTGCTTCGAAGAACCGGCGGCCTCGGGTGGCACCGCCGTCGAATGATTCGCGTCCGCAGAAGCCCCCACAGAAAGCGACTTGCTCTCCGACTTGCTCTCCTGTCCTGCCCGAGCCCCTAACCGGGGGGGGGCCTTCCCGTGAGATCCTTTAGCGTCCACGGTCGCCCCTGCAGACGGGTGGGACTGCGGCTCGACCCCCCTGGTCACCACCGCTTCGGCGGATGCTGTGCCCGGCTGAAGCCGTGGTGAGACGACGACCACGGTTGCGTTTGCCGCGTCTCGCGCCACGGCTTCCACCGAAGGGTTCGTCGCCGACCCCCCGACCGAGGCCGGTAGCGGCTGGTCGGATATCTCACGGGCCGAACGTGGCGGTGATGACGTAGCCGGGCGGGCAGTGTCGGAAGTGCTGAGCGAGGGGGACCCGCCAGTGTCGGGAGGGGCCGCCTGCTGCGGCGCCGGCGTGCCTGCCGACGGGGCCAAAGCAGCCTTCGGCAGGGGGCCTGGGGCGGCGTGCGCCGCGTGGTCGCCCAGCTGCGGTCGTGCTGAGACGACGACGACGACTGCAGGTGCAGTTTCCACCGGCGGAGCACTCGCTGCCTCCTCCCCCACAGCTGCCCCTGCTGCCTCCTCCCCCACAGCTGCCCCTGCTGCCTCCTCCTGGCTGGCTACTTTGGCCGCCGAACGCGGCAGTGGCGGTGTAGCAGGCACCTGCTGCGGCGCCGTTGTCCCTGCTGATAGGGTGGAAACTGCATTCGCGAGCGACGTGGGTACATCCTGGGCACCATGTTCGCCTGGCTGCGGCCGTGGTGCGACGACCCCGATAGCGGGTGCAGCCTCCGTCGACGGAGATGTTGACACCTTGCCCACTGCGGCTGCTGCTTCCCCCTGGCCGGAAACCTCAGCCGTCGAACGCGGCAGTGATGACTTGTCAAGGCCAGCAGGCACCTGCTTTTGCTTCCGCGCCGGCGTTCCAGCTGAGGGGGTAAAAGCCGCCCCCATCTGCGAGGCTGGCCCTTTCTGGTCTCCGTTTGGATTTGACTGCGGATGTACCGAAGGAGGGACGATGTCTTATGTTAGGTGGTCTCGGCGGGCGTGACCTGGGGCAGAGTAGGAGTGGCGACTTCCTCGCGCGGAGGTCAAGGGTGCCGGTGTGGGAAGCTATGTATAACTCCTACGTACTCGGATCCCTAACCAATAGAAGGATAGGATATAAAAACGGACGTTTCGGACGAGGCGTGGCGAAAACATCGCGGGAAACCATGACGGTGCTCGTGACCGGTGCGTAGCTACCACAGACAGATGTCGCCATATCTCCGTAGACGCGTTACACAACCAGTCAACTGTAAGACGTATATGCATAACTCAGCCTCAAAAATATTGCTAGAACAAGCTTCTCTTCGGGTAGTTGGGTGTGCCCGCAGCCCCAGATGCAAATTTTACGATGCTCATCAATAACGATTTTCGTTCCTTTCCCACGTCCTTGAGGGAAGGGGTGTGTTTCCTGCCCCTTTCATGCGCCCGCAACATTTCCCCGCAGTTTGTCACCTTTCGTTTAATGTTTTGCCGGCGGCGCCGCGAGCCTTGGGGGGGGGGCGGGTCGCCTGCCCTTTCATGTGCCCGCGGAGTTTGCGCACCATTTGTCACCTGCCGTTTGCTTTTTCGCCGGCGGCCCCGCGATCTCACAGCACAGACGAAGACCGCACCCGAAAACAGAAAGAGCATCGTAGCGCCGGACGGCAACCTCTGCACTAGCATCGGAGCGCCGGACGGCAACCTCTGCATTCGCATCAGGTGTTGCCAAGTAAATGCCGCGCGGGGTCGGGTCGTTGCTCTGACGTTATCCCACCGCGTTGCACCCTCACGGCCACCAGTATCCTGTCGTGCGAGAGAAGCGCAGCCAATGCCATTAAAAAATGACCCCTGTTGTATGCGGTGGCTAAACCCCGAACATCCGTCCAATCTACCAGGTATACACCACGTACTTAGTAACCCGAGGCTACGGTGCGGGGGTGCTTCGCAGGGTGTCAGACTATACGCACACGGAAAAAGAGAAATTGCCATGCCACGTGACTCGCCCATGAGTGTACAGGTTAGCAGCTTCAGGTTGTGTTGCAGCTATATAGGTCAATGAATATTTACAAAATGAAAAACTATGTTTTCATCTCGCAGCCGCTGCATGAATGGAGTGCGTAGGACAAAGACGACGGTACCGGGGCTCTCGATAGGTGTTGCGTTGTTGCGCCAGCGAAAATAATGTTCGGCGAAATCACGCATAGCGCAACACGTGCATCCCTTCGCCAACAACCTGGGCTCTTGGGTAGTTCGCCTGAAACACGACAACACAGTTAGCTGGGAACGCTCGATAGAACCTTCGCTCTTATGAAAATCTGCCTACTGTAGGCGATTTGTTCAACAGAGATACTGCCAAAGGTCGACTACTACTACTAGCAACACCGACCGGGGGGCATTATGAGGCAACCACGGGCGGCGGCATTGTCGCCGTAGCTAACTGCAACGGACGAGAGATGGGCACGTGATGTACTGCAGTTGAACTGATCCGATTCCACCAACCGACGGAACCACTCGGTCGGATGTTGTGTCAGTTTTGACATCGTATCTACTGCAATGAAGAGGCTGCACAAGAACAAAAAAAGTCGGCAGTGCGACTGGCCAGGAGACACTCATAAATGCCCGCCGTCGTCGACGCTACTCGCACGAACGTTCTGACGGGTACTGTATGCGATGGCATATGGTGAACAAAACGTGGCTGACTGAAGCAAGGTTGGTTTTGATCCAATTCCGCCGTGCTATATACGGTGCCAGGCATTGTGACGATGCATCGAATATCCTCTCCATGTAAGCACAGTGCTCGTCAGTATTGTTATATGCCAGATACATAGTGCAGTGCCCTCCCGTTTTTGTACACGCCCGGGCTAAGCTCTCCATGAAAAGGCTACAAGTACCCTCCAATTTCCAACAACATTTGTTCCGATTATACTTATTTTATCGATTTCCAATAATCCATTTCAATATATTCGAACGATTCATCTGTGGTGGATGTCCTCCCGCTCTCGCACCGTGCTCGAAGACACCATACTGTCTTACCTCTCGGTCTGAGTAGCGTGGAGTGGCCACGGCGTCCAAGCGCGAAGGGTCGCGGTCTTGGTCCCGTTGGCTGTGCTCGGTGGAATGGTCACGTAGGGCCGCGACCGGTACCAGCTGCTCGTCCGGAGCTGTCGGAGCTAAACCCTGGTGACAGCGACGCGGGTTGGCGATACGTGCTTCTTGGTCTCAAGCCAACAACGTGTTATCATAGCCAACAATGTGTTATCATACCGACATGCTGCATGTTTCAATACAAACTTGGTCTCTCGACGTGGCGGCAGAAACGACAACGTAAATTGGACTACGGCCATGCACGACATGAGTACACCCCCCCCTTGCGGTACGCGCCTTGAATTAGTATCGCGAGAAGGCTTCAGCGCTTTCCGCCTTCGTTGACTCGCGTCGAATTGCGCATACCCACGCTTGGCTCTCTCCCCAGTTGGTGTATCGCGAGAGTTACCAACTCTATAAGGGAAATTGAACCCGCGACATTACTGCTATAACGGCGACCGATTGTATGCTGGTTTTATTCGGAGCTCTCTGCCCGTTGCGTGCCTACATACGATAGGGCGGGATACTCCGTACTGGGCGTCTTGATGGTGTCCTAAGGCGTACGGTGTACGTACCCCTGTGCAGTGCTTCGTGCATGAGAGCTAATTTGCTCGCCCTCAATGGTGCCGAGCAATTCAAAGTGGGCGGAATGGCGCGAGGCTACCGGAGTTTGTATTGATTTTTTATGACCCGCTGCGGTGAAATACCTTTCAGACACGTGTTTGCCTTATAGGGGTATTATAGCACCAAATTTTTCTGAGACTTCTCACTTGATTATAGTATAGGATATATCTTGAACATTAGACGCATGTCTTCGTATGATAAGGGTAGTGCCTAATTCTTCTGAGGCTCCTTCACTTGAATATAGCATAGGAGCTCTATGCCCCACCCAAACAACCGACTGTATGATAACTATTGCAAGCCAACTCCGATACACAAATGAAATGGGTTTGCAAAAAAGTAGTGTGCAATACAAACCTGAAGAGGTCCCCTCGACTGCCTCAAAACATCCGACAGCTTCACCAGATCTTGGCGAAGTGCAGCAGCAGCGCTGTGGCCCTGCTGACTTGAGCTTGAGGAGGCGGCGGACGTGGCCCCCTCCGTCTTCGCGGCGCCGCCCAGCCTGTGGACGACCGCCTGGGGCTGAGGATGGGGGTGGGGGGCGAGGGTAAGCACGGAGAGTAAGAATCGAGTCTGAGAGAGGCCACTTGAGTCACTTGAGCCAGACGGTTCAACGACGGCCGGCGTTGCCCGGTCTCATGCAGCACGTGGTTCCCCGTGGGATCCTGAGGAAAGTATCCGGCGGCAACAGTGTGGTTGGTGACACATGGCTCAGCGCCAAGCCTATTCGTATTTTTCCGGGCCTACCCTCGGCGAGCGCGCAGCAACAAAGGTTTCCGAGGCCGAGCGTAATACTAGAAGCACATCTAAAGAGTGACGCCGTTACACCCCGGACCTCGTCTATCACCACACAGGTGAGAAGCACATAACAACTGTGTTGCAGCTTGGTCGATGAAGGTGGAATTTGACAGGCCGAACCTCTGTCTCACGGGCGCGGCATGAAGTGGAGTGAGAAAGGCCAAGCACCATTCAAATGACAGCCAGCAACTCGTAACATACTCACCTACTCACAAGTGTTCAACGGCATACGGCAATCAAATCAGCCTTTGGATATTCGCCTATGTTTTTACCCTCCAATCAATCCGTCGGTCGGCTCGTCGAGGGAAAGCCAGGGGTGCATCGAGTAGTTTTCCCAGTGAGCCACGTCTCGCCAAATACGCTGTTGCCGCCAGGTTCTTTCCCACGAACTCCCGGAGCGCCAGTCGCCTCCGTTCTTGAGTCCATCGTCTTGGTATGTATAAAGTGCTCGACAACTCAGAGCACCTCATTACCGCCAATGGTGCCGACCGCAGAAGTCTTGGAGGGGGCAGGCAAACATCTGTTCTCGAAAGGGAGGTAAGCTCTCTTTCTACTGTAGAACAGATGTTTGCCTGTTCCCTCCAAGATAGCTAGCTCCCTTTGGAGAACAGGTGTTTGCCTGTTCCCTCCAAAACATTCTTCGGTCGGCACCATTGCCGGCAACGAGGTCCTCTGAGTTCTCGAGCACTTCAGACCAAGATGATGAGCTCAAGAACGGAAGCGACTGGCGCTCCGGGAGTTCGTGGTAAAGAACCTGGCGGCAACAGCGTATTTGGCGAGACGTGGCTCACTGGGAAAACTACTCGATGCACCCCTGGCTTTCCCTCGACGAGCCGACCCACGGAAGGATCGGAGGGTAAAAACATGGGCGAATATCCAAAGAGCAACGCACTTACGCCCAGGACCTCGTCTATTCTATAACCACAAAGGTTGTCAGCATAGAACTGTGCTGCAGCTGGGTCAATGAAGGTGTATGTTGACACGTCCAATCTGCGGTATCCCTCGCGGGGCGTAGCATTATTGGAGTGCGAGGGACACAACACCTGGTAGTCCGAATTGCGCATACCAGCTTGTCTTAGAAACCAACCACTCGTCAAGGCTTCACCGGCCGGCGGCAACCAAACGTCAGCCGTCGTCCTGGACCGCACAAACAGTGCAGAGCTCAATCTAACAGTATATGTGTCGCCGTTTCTCGCACCGTACTCGAGAAACTTGCGGCAAGCTTACCTCTGCTGGCGGTAGAACCTGGGCTCCCTCCACGGCGCCCTCCAGACGTTTGAGGACATCGCGGCTTCGCTGGGAGTCGTTGTCCCCAGCCCCTGTTATACCAATGCCCCCAGCAAGCTGAAGAAGAGGTCGAACGCCCTCTGGGGGCGGGTCCGGCTGCTTTAAGGCTTCCTCCGTGACGACCTTGCGGCAAGAGTGCGGTTGGCGGGACGAGGGCCAGCGTCAAGACCTATTCTAAGTACCCCCTGGTTTACGATACCCTCGGCGAGCCGATACAGCGGGAGATTTCCGAGGGCGTACATAAAATTAGAAACACACCTAACAACAACTGACGTCCACTACGCCCCGGACCCAGTCTATCATCACACAGGTGAGCAGCGTAGGCTCGTGTTGCAGCCGGGCCTACGTCTCTTAGGCGCTGAACGAACGGACTGACTGCTGTAACCTCGACTGCCTACGTACGAGTATGGTGTGCGTGGAGGCAAATTCGATATCGTCGCGACTAGTCGACAGTTGCCGTTTTGATCGACGCGGCCCTCTCTACGGTTGAGTTTGACTGATTCGGCAGCGAGCATGGAGGCCGGAGAACAATCGTCGACAAGTGCAAGCAACACTGTGTGTAGCTTTGTCGATCCCCTCGATGGCCAAGACAAAACGTTCTGAGAGTCTCGAGTGGACACTGCTGTACCGGATTGCTGGAATCAAGTGGATCAACCGAAGGAAAGGAAAAAAAGGCAGGACGAAACAAGTAAACGAGTTGGCATTTAGCAGGTACCACTCTGTACGGAAATGCAAGGACCGTCTGTACATAAATATAGTAATATAGTAATACTGTTATTGCCCTCAATGAAATGCATTTGAGCGCTGTTCTCAGTTTTTTTTTTTTTGTGTCAAGTTGCAGTTGGAGTTGGTGACAGTGACTGTGTTCCAGCAGAAGTCCTGGGATCGCATTCACTGTTAAGCGTTGCGCGTCAGCGCAGAACAACCCTGTCGCAGGGGGGGGGTATTTGATAAATAATGTATTTTTCAAACGCCTGTTTTCCCGTAGTTACGCTAAAGTTTTCGATCGACCGCGGCGTTTCACCACTAAGCGATGAGCGTCAGCGCACAATAACCTTGTCTGCGGGGGGGGGGGGGGTACTGATGTTGTGCACGGCCGTAGTCATATGACCATAGACCCTCGCATCCCTACAATGCCGGGACGGAGCGCGTTGGGTTTTCACCAACCAGGCAGACATTGCTTGCACCAAGCGCGAAACGCCGTGAGGTATTGGGCGAGTCGCATGGAGGGTGAGCTGCATCCTGCTAAGAACCGCCTCTGAGGCGGACTTGCATATGGACGACAGCTTCAACGAGTTAATTTAATTTCTGGTGTGGCCTCTTCCGGAGACAGCAATGGGTTTTACTATGTAACTGCCTCGCGGATGCCTTACCATTTTAACACTACGTGATATGACCATTCCCCTTGTGCGGAACAAAGGTTCTCCGCCCCGCACGAATGATCTACTCGACCGCCAGCTTTGGTGACCGCCAAATAAAAAAATAAAAAATAAAAACGGCACCCTGGTTGTCTAGCTCACGCAGCGAGTGGCGTGTTTTACAGCGTCGTTGCCAACCGACGCCAACCCAACCTATAAATATATCATACATTGATAGGGGGCGGGTCTTTTGATCAATGCATTTTTCAAAAGGCTGCAACACAATAGGGCTCGAACTATATTAACTACTAGGCGATGCGTGTCAGCGCAAACAATCTACCTGCGAATCCGACGCAAATCGCTGAATGTTTCTCGCGATAAAAATGCAAGGGACGTACCGCAGTATACGTATACAGTAGGGAAGTACATCAACTCTTTTTCGGGGTTGATTTGATTGTTGATTAATTCGTCCAAATCATATTGATTTAATCATGATTAGTTGATTAATATCAACACAATCAACTACACGATGGTGTGATTAATAATCATGATTATCGGTTGATTATTGATGGTTTTCACGGTTACATCACAAAACGCCTCTTTTTTATTCAAAAATAATCAACTAATCATGATGAATTTCAATAATCAACTAATCAGTGCTTATTTAATTTGTGGCAATGTGCGCCGAAGGAACGTGTTTTTACGGTAACAAAACGCCGCTTTTTTATTCAAAAATAATCAACTGATCATGATTATGTTCAATAATCAACTAATCATGACTAGTTGATCTATAATCAACTATCAACAAGAATTAATCACATCACGTGATTAAAATGAATCACCAAAAATAATCATAATCAACACGTTTTTTATGAGTTGATGTATATACATCAGGGTTCGAATTAGTGCTCCAGTGCTCCAGCAACATGTGCGCGTAGCGCACATCGGGCATATTTGGATGTGCGCGTAGCGCACACCGAGCCGGAGGCGAGGTGCGCTCCCCGCAGGGGCCCCGGGAGGGCCCCCGGAGGACCGCCGGAGGCGAAAATTTTGGACGTATGTGCGTAAATGTACTCAGAATGTGCGCCTCATTCGCTCGTCTTGCACACAGACAAGCATAGCCTCTGTATTTGCGACCCTTTCAAGCCTTGTTTCATCCACGGACATAGAAAACCGTCATAAATTTGAACTCAGTCCCCTCAAAAAAGAAAGCCACAAACAAATTCGGCAGGAAATTGTCGAATAAATCACAAGAAAAAGGCCTAAAACAGATTTCGCCTGCGGCGAAAAAAGAACCAATTTGTTTTCGCCTGCGGCGAAAATAGGCCCCAAAATATGTTTTCGCCTACGGCGAAATGGACCCGCACAATTTTTTGGCCGCCAAAAAGTGTACGGGGGCCTAAAAAAGATGTGCGGAAAGCCGCACATCTACTGCTTTTTGTGGTGCGCAAAAGCTGATATTTCAGAAAGTTGGTGCAATTGCGCACGTTTCACCAACTAATTCGAACCCTGATATACATCCCTCTTGCAGGAGTGGTATGAATATCAGATATATATGCTACCTGCTGCCAGGTGCATCAACCAAAGTAAAGGTACCAAAAACATACTACTAATGTATACTATATATTATGTTCTGTGTTTCATGGCCACACTACACTGGTTGATAGTTAATAGTTAATCCCACCTGTGCCAAGTGCCAAGCGATTTCACAAGCACCAGAAGCAAAGATGTCAGGAGACGGGCAACCGTCAAGCAGTCAGTCAGTCAAGGGCGTCCGTCAAGGCATTTCCATCCGTCTAGACGGATTGTCCCCTATCCCCGCTACGTAAAAAAACGCATCATTATCTCTGTGGAAACCCCTACTTTATTTTACTATTGTGCTGCTGACTGCTGACTCCAACACATCATGAAGGAGCAACAAGATACGAGGATATTGCTTTGTT
This sequence comes from Saccharina japonica, assembly GCA_008828725.1. NCBI lineage: Eukaryota > Phaeophyceae > Laminariales > Laminariaceae > Saccharina > Saccharina japonica. Next base: position 652,663 of record MEHQ01003648.1, read on the forward strand.
GCCCGTTGCTCGTGGTGCATCAAGATACTGCTGTAAATCTGAACTCCGAACGAGAAAAAAATTGTCAGAAAAAAATATCTCAACAAGAAAATACTGGTTTTCAAAAATATGGTCAGGCGTTCTCCAAAAAACGGGGATTTTTACTTGGTGTCCCCGGGTTTTGCCGTCAAGGCACGTCCGTCAAGGCATTTGCCTTGACCCCGTCCGTCAAGGGGTAAAAGTGCCGTCTCCTGACATCTCTGACCAGAAGCGAGCAACCGGCACTATTACTGCTGTATCGTATGATATAACAGGTACCTGGTATAGTATGGAGTGCATACCAAGACATACTATAAGTACTGCTGTAGTACCTGGTACCTGCTTATAGAAGAAGAGCTGGCTTGATCGGTGGCGTTGATGTTGGCTTGGTTTTTGTAAGCAAGAGGGGGGGGATACACGCGAGAGAAGGACAAAGGCTAGACGGGACTGTCAGCATCATCTCACTCGACGGGATTGTCGGACTTTGTACGCGGAACGTTTGGCCTCGCCAGAGGTAAACATGCAAAAATAGGAAGTCAACCATCCATTTTACTTTCAAGAGATAATAACTTTATACTTGAATCAAGTGAAAGCGTTCATAGAGTACTTTTTTTCGTTTCGTTTTTAGTTTTAGTTTTAGTTTCATTGTTACGCCCGTTCTTATCCCTGTGATAAGGAAGAAGTACTAACTGGTGCTTTTGGTGTGCTCCGGCTGCCTGTTCTTTCCTGTCGTTCCTGTCGTTTTTAGTCTTGCTCTGTTGGCGCTGTTTTTTTTTGTTTCGGTGTTTTTTCGGTCCATTTCATTTCGTTTCATTTCATTTGGTTTTTATTGGATGTCGCATCTCTGGGAGAAGCACGACACTTTCTTTCTTTGATTTTGTCATGCTTTTGTATGGTTGTTTGATTGTTGATTTTCCTCAGAATGTTCACTTTTATTATTTTTTTCCTTTTCGCTCTTCTTCTTTTTTTCTTTTTCTTTTTCCCTTTTTCCTCTTGCATGCACCTGGATCGCTAGCAGGGTAGGTCTTGCCTGTCGTATATGGCATTGCATTGTCTGCTCTGCTTACTGCACTTGAGCGTAGTATCTCTGTGTCGTAGTTTTGTGACCACAGAACTGGTACCTTTTTAGGATGAAGAATCAGCACGGACACTGGGTGTGCTGGATGTCGACGGGTAGAAAGGAAGGTTTGATGTGAAGAACACACACACACCCTTTGTGCGCGGAACCTAAAACTGTCCATTTTACACCGGAGAAAAAAATAGAAACTCTTACACTTAAATCAAGTGCGAACATTCCGTAACGATTGACTATTAACATACAGTATCATCAGACCAACAAACTGGGGTGACTCGGAAGAGGGACGTAGGAGGTGGGATGCTGAGAGAGGACGAGAGAGAGGGATACCGGGAGAGGAAGGGAGATACGGAGAGAGCGGGGACGGGATGGTCCGACACTCCAAAGGAACCGAGGGGGAGAGGTTCGATAACGAGGACGCGACACGAGTGCGCAGCAGCCGGTCGTCGAGATGGAACGCGCGAGTGTCCCTCACGTTCGACGCTTTTCTGCGTGGGAGACTTCCTTCGCGGTGCCAGTCCGGCCGGAAATATAAGGGAAATTTTGATGGTCACAAAATGTACAAATGCACCTAGGTAATAGTAATCGTTACGATAAGACCGACGGTCGAGTGAAGACCCGAGGGTAGCCTAGGGTAGCCCGACTAGGCTGGAGAGAATCAGCACAACATCACCCAAGCTGCGCCAAACGAGCTGAAAATTTTGAGGGCGCCCGTAAGGTGATGCATGGAGAGGGTCTGTGCGGTTGGGGAGGGGGGGGGTCAGACAAGGGATTTCGAGAATCAAAACTTCGAGGGGGTGAGCCTCTTGTGGGGAGAAACGTAAGTAAGACAGACGGACAGACAGACAGACCGGATTTAAATTCCAAAAATAGAGACTCAGTTTTGCAAACTGATAATTTAATCCAAACGTCCCCCATATTTCGGGACACACTGGTATGATATTATACACCATCGGCAAGGTACCGCCTCGAGGACAAAAACGCGCGTGGTGGCCGGGCACCGTGCGGCCAATCTCTTTACAGCCGCAAACAAACATCCAAGATTTGATTGAAGCACTCGTTAAGTCTTCACCGGCCGGCGGCAACCAAACGTCAGCCGTCGTCCTGGACCGCGCAACCAATGCAGAACGCAATCTAACAGTATATGTCTCGTCGTTTCTCGCACCGTGCTCGAGGAACTTGCGGCAAGCTTACCTATGTCGTGTGCCCCTCGCACTCGAATCATGCCGCGCCCCGCGAGGGATACTGCTGTAGATTCGCCGTGTCAACATATACCGTCATCAACCCAGCTGCAAAACAGTTCTATGCTGATAACCTTTGTGCTTAGAAACGAGAACCCTAACCCTAACCCGAAGACTTTTAGAAGGTTTTGTCTTGGCCATCGAGGGAATCGACAAAGCTACATACAGTGTTGCTTTGTCGACGATTGTTCTCCGGCCTGCTCGCTCGCTGCCGAATCAGTCAAACTCAACCGTAGAGAGCACCGCCTCGATCAAAACGGCAACTGTCGACTAGTCGCGACGATGTCGGCTTTGCCTTCTCGCGCACCATAGTCGTACGTAGGCAGTCGAGGTTACAGTCACTCCGTTCGTTCAGCGCCCAAGAGGCGTAGACCCAGCTGCAGCACAATACTACGCTCCTCACCGGTGTGATGATACACGGGCTCCGGGGCGTAGAGGACTTCACTTGTTTTTAGGTGTGCTTCTAATCTTACGCACGCCCTCGTTTCATCTCCCACTGAATCGGCTCGCCGAGGGTTCCGTAAGCCAGGGGGTACTTGGAATTGGTCTTGACGCTGACCCTCGTCCCGCCAACCGCACTCATGCCGCAAGGTCGTCCCGGAGGAAGATGCCGGGAAGCTGCCGGACCCGCCGCCAGAGGGCGTCCAACCCCTTCTTCGTCTTACTGGGGACAGTGGTTCCCCATCAACAGGGGCTGGGGACGACGACTCCCCGCAACGTCTGGAGGGCGCCATTAAGGGAACTCAGGTTCACCCGCCCCTCGTGGGGACACCTCCGCCAACAACGGGCGAGAACTTGACCAAGTCCCCACTAGCAGGAGCTTGCAGCGGTAAGCTTGCGGCGGCAAGTTCCTGCTAGTGGGGACTTGGTCGACTTCTCGCCCGCTCTTCGTGGACGTGTACCAACGAGGGGCGGGAGAACTTGAGTTCCGTCAATGCCGCGCACCAGACTTTGCGGGGAGTCGTTGTCCCCAGCCCCTGTTGATAGGGAACCAATGTCCCCAGTAAGACGATGAATTGGACGCCCTCTGGGGGCCGGTCCGGCTGCTTCCCGGAATCTTCCTCCGGGACGAACTTGCGACCAGCGTGTGGTTGGCGAGACGAGGGTCAGCGTCAATACCTATTCCAAGCGCCCCCTGGCTTACGGTACCCTCGGCGAGCCGCTTCAGCCGGAGAAAAAACGAAGGCATGCGTAAGACTAGAAGCACACCTAAAAACAACGAACGTCCTCTACGCCCCGGATCTCGTCTATCATCACACAGGTGAGCAGCGTAGGCTCGTGTTGCAGCTGGGCCTACGTCTCTTGGGCGCTGAACGAACGGATTGACTGCTGTAACCTCGACTGCCTACGTACCAGTATGGTGTGCGCGGAGGCAAAGTCGACATCGTCGCGACCAGTCGACAGTTAGTTGCCGTTTTGATCGAGGCGGCGCTCTCTACGGTTGCGTTTGACTGATTCGGCAGCGAGCGTGGAGGCCGGAGAACAATCGTCGACAAGTGAAAGCAACACTGTATGTAGCTTTGTCGATCCCCTCGATGGCCAAGACAAAACGTTCTAAGAGTCTCGAGTGGATTAACCGAAGGAATGGAAAAAAAGGAAGGGCGAAACAATTAGGGTTGGCATTAGCAGGTACCACTCTGTACCAAAATGCAAGGACCGTCTGTACATAAATATAGTAATACAGTAATATTGCATCCAAACGATCCCTGTAATTCGGGACACACTGGTATGATATTATATACCATCGGCAGGGTACCGCATCGAGAACAAAAACGCGCATGGTGGCCGGGCACCGTGCGGCCAACCTCTTTGCAGCCGCCAAAAAGCATCCAAGTCTAGATTGAAGCACTTTGTCCGCAAGATGACGATGGGCGTGGCTGTAAAGGAGTTAAGACCCCAGTAGCCTTTCACGACACCGCTAAAATAACGCCTATCGATACGATACGGCAGTACATATGGTAAAAAATTGCGTGAGGTTGATCCTTTTTTTCGGATCGAGTAATTCAGCCGCATATTTTTCATCCAAAGTTCCTACATGAGCACAAGATACAGGTAGGGGTTAGGGTTGCGGTTTTATTAGGTTGTTTCATTTCTCTTCTTTATTTTTCAAGTATCCCTTCTTCTAATCCTGAAACCACACGGGGACCACCCGACGTTTGCCCCATGCTCTGTCTATACTTGTATGTATCCCATTCATTAATTTGTCGTAAAGGCGGTTCGACTGAGAGTTATCACACCGAGGCGGCCGAGCACGGCATCGAGGCATACCATGTGGTAGACTTCCGCTGCACACCGAATCACCGAGAGGTGCAATTAATACGACGTACTGTTGATGTGGTGGCCGCGTCCCGTACTGAAACGCGTGCCGCACGAGCCAGGCACTAAATCGGTAGCATCGCTTAAACAACAGAGGTGTTTAATTAAATCATCTGGAAGAAGTGCATAGAGTAGGTGGAGAACTTGGCCCTCGCGGTGGAAAAGGCAGAGTACTCTTATTATCATTATTATTATGTTTCCCCAACCCCGGCCACTATCTTTGCCCTATCTTTGCAATCCCCTCCCTTTCGCAACTTTGATCCAGGGTCAAACAGAGGGCGCTCCCCTTGCCTCCCGACTACGGCGGTACGTGTCTTCCTTGTTATCGCGAGAGGAGTTCAGCGTTTTCTTAGCATTTTCTTACCTCATCGACTCGCGCCGAATTGCGCGTACGCATGCCATAACATACAGTATGTTAGGCGATTTCTGCAGTCCTGTTGCGTGGCGCTGGCTCCCCAAACCTCAGCCACTCAGTGATGGAGCCAGCTTCATTGAGGTTTGCATACCGTGCAGGCCGGTATCGACCCTAGGGATAACATATTTCATACACGGTTTGTCGGAGTTGTCATGTATGGAAGGATTCATCATCCGGCAATTTGATGTGATCCTCTCCGCGTGCGGCATACCCTCAAAGCAACCCGAGCGTGTCATTGATAGAGCCAGTGGGGCTAGGGCTTCCACACCGTCCGAGGCGGTGTCAACCCGGGGAACTCGGTTTTAGTCCCTGGGTTGTTGGAGTCGTAGATGTATGGAGGGCTTTTCGATCCGGGCATGGGACCCTATCGTCTCCGGATAACGCTGGTTTTATTTTCAAGCCCAAGCCAATCAGCAATCGGCTGATGGGGCTGGGGTTTCCACAACGCCGGGGGCGGAGTCGACACGGGAAATCTCGTTTTTCGTCCCCGGGTTGTTGGGTTTGAAGATGTATGGAGGGATTTCCGATCCGGGATGGGTCCCTATCATTCCCGGGTAGCTCTGGAATTATTTCGACCCCCAGCCAATCAGCGATCGGCCGGTGGGGCTGGGGTTTCCACACCGTGCGGGACTGTTTTGAGCCCGGGGATCGCCATTTCCGTCCGAGGGTGGTTGGAGTTGTAGAGATACGGAGGAACTTCCGAATCGGGGATGGGGTCCTATTATCCCCGTGCGGCAGGACTGGGGTGTTCCCTCGCGGGGCAACTCCCGCCGCGCGTGCCGCGGCCTCTCATTGGCCGTGGGCGGGCGAGGGGGGGGCGGCGCTCGACCAATGGGCGTCGGACTCGGAAAACTATGGATTGAAATGTAATCCTCATTGTATGTTTATTACGCTTATATACATATCGGAAATTATACCGAGGAAACTCTTGATTTATTCTGTTTTATCTGTTTGGCTCGAATTCGTGTATAACATCAGCGAGTTCAGCTTCCAGCCACTTACCCGGTAGATGAAGGGTGCCCGTAAAACAAAACCCGACACCCCAATGCCCATTTGCGATGATACCCAGGCAGGGAGTGGGTATGCTAAAACCAACTAAAAACGCACGAAAGAAAAAATCGATTTGCGAAAAATCGTCCAGAAATCCTACCCCAGTGGTGGTTTTGTTTTTCGTTTACGACCTTTTCAGGAGTGTGAGTCGTTTTTTTTTTTTCGATCGTGTACCCCTGGGTATATTGAAGAAAAGCAGGGCATCCCTCGGGACGCCTTTTCGACTCCGGGATAATATCCCACGGGACACAGTTACCCTGGGACTAAACGGTAACATTAATAGTGATATGGGATCTGGCCACCGCAGGACTCCGCGGGACGGGATTTAGCCATCACGGGACTAAACGGGATATTTTGTACGGGGTTTAGCCACCACGGGATTCGACGACATTGATCCATTCACCGCGGGACTCCCCGGGGCGGTACCAGCAACGAAGGGACCAAACGGGATTTTTTGTGCGGGATACGGGATTTCTTGGCGATGGACGCGGCTCGTACTATTAATAACACATTTGATATTTCACGGCACTGCGCCGCAAACGACGCCTCCTCTTTGCGGGGGGCGTACAGCGCACGACCAATGAGCGGCTGACCAGGCGGGTGATGTTTGGGACGATCGCCGGTGGGACGAACCCGGGGCCTGGCCGACCAGAAAAGAACTGGGCACAATGTCTAGCAGATGACCTCAGGGTTTTTCGAGCGACAGAGGGCTCCACAGAAAGCTCCCCTTTACTGTTCGGAGCAGAGACGGTACTATGGCCGAGGGCGGCTAAAAAGAGGGGGGTGTGGTATCGGGGGGTTGGCGAGGCGGCGGACCATTTAATGGCGAGGTGGCACAGGGCCGAAGTGGAGAGGAGCTGGCTACGGCATACAGCTGAGGACGCCAAGAGAGGCGACCAGGAGAGGGGGGGGGGGGGGGGGCAGGGGCGGCCGTACTGATACAGCTGTCGACGAATGCAGGAACGAAATGGTAGATCGTGTGGCCAGATATCGGCTCGACTAGTCCTTGAATTCTATTATTTTATTTCCTGTTGATGTGTGCACTGGGGGGGGCGCGGCAGAGGTAGTATCGACTCTTGACACCGTTTTTGTTTTCAGAATGGGAATGAGATGGCAGAAGGTGTGACATGGTCCCCGTATCAGTTTTATAGCAGAGACGGGCACTTGTTGTTACCATCGCCTTGAGCTTGCCTTGAGAACCTTTTTTCTCTTTTCCTCTCTCGTGTCTTCTTTCTTGTTTTTTTGCCTTGTTTCTCCCTTTGTTTCCACCCTATGCCGGTGTCTCTCTCTTTTTTCGTGTTGCCTCGCCCGTGCAGCAGTTTTCTGTTCCTCTTGGGCACGTGTGCTTTTCGTCTAGGGGCGCTTCTGTCTCCCTGCGTCATTTGTATTATGTTTCATTTCATAATTTGTTTTTTATTTGTCTTTTTGTTCTTATTTTTTGGTTCGGCTCGTGTCGCTGTGTTCTCGTACCCGGTACTTTACGCATCTCACCTGCTTTACCCATTAATTTGCGTTTATTTTGTTTAGGTTTTTCTCTGTTTCACAGTCTGTGACCACAGCATTTGTATCTCTCTAGGACTGGGAATCAGGACAGGCACTGGGTGTACTGATGTGGTTGAGTAGAAAGAACGGGTTTAATGTGAAGACAACAACAACAACAACAACAACTGCTGTTTTGCGGCGAGACCACGACGGTGATATTATACCATACGTGTTGTTTTTTGTTTAATGGGATCCGACCCGCAAGGATACTCCGTGGTTGTGTACGTATGTACGGAACGCAAATATACATTGAACACCAAATACATATTCTTCAACTCTCTTATTATACCTATATTTGTTGACTTTCACTACGAAGTACATCGATTTGTATCAGGGGGCAAGCGGCATTCTCAACAATACACGATCGAAAGCTCGACAAAAAACAGCAAGAACCACAACGAGAAATCTGGCTTGTCCGGGAATTTCAACCATTGCGTGGACAAACTCACGAGCCGATCTACAGCAGTCCTCTCGAAACCAAAGATGTCAAGAGATATGTCTATGTCTAGCTGTCTGTCTGTCTAGGCAACTCCGTCGGCGCCATTCCGTATTTCTGTCTAGACAAATGCCCCCTACCCCCCTGGTAGAAAAAAAGGTCATATATGTGTGGAAAACCCTATTTTTCATGTTTTCGTGCTGATTTACTCTGTCAATGGTATGAAACTATTTGGAGTAATCATGATTTTTATTTTCCCCATCCCATGTATTATCTTCGCACTTCTGTCTTTCTCCCTCCCTAGTCGTAACTCAGATCCAGGGACACAAAGTAGGCTCCTCTCCCTCCTCCCCCACTACGGTTCTTGCCTTGGTTTTTATCGCGCAGAGGGTTCAGCCTTCCCAACGCCCGTCGATTTTCATCGAATTTTGCTAACTCACGCTCTCGCGCTTTCCGCTATATAGTCAAGATATTGCGAGAAAAAAGTCCCTACGAGCATGCACTCGGGGGGGCTCGAACTCGCGATTTCGACTCTAACGAGCTTCGTGGTTACCTGCTAGCCCACCGGGGCGACCGTGGTGATGTGTACCCTGATATATATGTACTGCTGTGAGCGGCAGCTGTACGACGTACCGTACTTAATGTACCTATTGCTACAGATCTGAGTGAGAATTTTCTTTTTAATGCAAAAAAGGGCGCAATATATATTTTATAAGGCATTTTTTAATACTATGGTCAGCAGGGTTGTGAACAGAAAACGAAAAGTAGCTCGGTCGGTTCTTCGTGTTTTCCTCAAATGTCGGTCGGTTTCGTTCGGTTTTTAAAACAAAACCGAAAAAAAAACTGAACCGACCACTTTTCGACCATCGGTTTCTTGGTCGGTTTTTCGGTGAAACCAGATAAAAACTAAACAGTCAACATTTCAAAGGATTACGTGTGCATTTGTTGGTATCATATGTATCGACAAGATCATACGGTGTCAAGCGCAGGCCAAATCCTATACATAAAACCAAGTAGGGGGTACGAAGCCTTACTATTAATATTAAAAATACCTGTAATTCCGATATAAAAAATGGCTTGTACTAAATCCTACATAAACCAGGTATGGGGTGCTATGGCATATACCTGGTACAGATTGTAATACAAAATTGCTACATACTAAATCCTATATACACCAGATGGGCGGTACGAGGCCATGCTCATTCCTATATTGAAAAACGAATTCGAGGCCATACTAATTCCTATACAAAACGCCCCATACTAAATCCCATATAAACCAGGTAGTGTGAGGGTGTTACCTACTGAGCTATAGGGGAAAAAACCCGATCGACTGACCAACTTAGGGTAATCCTTATTTTCCCCCGCTCTGAACGGCGGGATAGTTGGGACGTCGGTACCGTCCGTACACGGCCGTAGGTTGACCTACCCGCTTCGTTTCAATACCTGGAGAACCAGGGAGGCATGTTTTATTTTAGGGGCGCACGCGCAAGTGGTTATATACTGTAATATAAACGTTCGAAGTGAGATTCAAATCCCGTGTCCTGCCGCCGACGCCATGTGCGATAAAAGACCCTTACGGAAAAGGACACAGGGGTGCCGATGCTGGCCAGGACACTCTTCTCCTTGGTAAAGTTCTTGTTGCTTATCTCATGGAACTAGCGCTCGATAGGGTACGAGAACGGAGTACGAAGGCAGGGCTCAGCCAAGTACCAGGCTAACCTCACTATCAATGTATCTTCATATAATATGTGTACGATCCATGAAGATGTTTCCGTTACTACGAATAGCACGTCACGTAATCTCATACTCGTATTATACGTGTTTGTCTATCTACTCATAATACGTATCGCACATCCTCATAGCAACGTGATACCATCACAGCAGTAGGGGGTACGATGCCATACCAATTTTCATAAAAGCGCGATATACTGGTGCCGTGCTATGCCAGATAGGCGGTACGAGGCCGTGTGCTCCTTCCCATATAGAAAAACGCAATCGTGACTATCATACTTCCTGTATAAAAAAAATGTCCATACGAAATCCTATATACACCAGTTTGGGGGCATACCAATTCCTGTAAAATAACGATATGCGTGCGGGTGCCGTTCTGCTCTGCTGCGTGCAGCTGTCTGCGTGGCCTCGTGCAGAGGGCTGTCAACCCATACATAACGGGGTTTCCATTCAGCTATGTAGGCGTTATTGTCGTAGGCGACAGTGGGAAAAAAAAACAAGAAAAAACAGTCGATTATCCGGTTTCGTATGTTTCGGGCAACCGAAAACCCGACTAAAAAAGTAAGTTTTCGGTTGCGAAAAACAGCAAAAAAACGATCGAAAAAAACGACTTTCGGTTCACAACCATGATGGTCAAGCGTTTAAGAAAAACGAGGATATGTTTCATTGTCCCCGGTTTTTTGCTGTCTAGGCTGTCTGTCTAGGCATTTGCTGGGCGGTTTTTGTCTACTAGGCCTAAAGTACTGTCTCCTATAATACCACATTTGCTTGAGACGGCGAGCGGTTTAACGCGACCAAATGATCGTGGTGTATAACTCTGCCAAAAAACGTTCAAGAGTAGTAGTACTATTAGGGCCCGTATTTACGAAGACACGTGAAAAAACTGATTTGGAAAATAAAATCTACTTTGGATTTTATTTCGAAAAAACAAACTGGTTTGCGTCTCCTATCGGGAAAGGTTAACTATCTGTTCAAATAATTATGAAATCGAAATAACGCAGCACGTCTCACAACGCTCAGCGGACGAACTCCGACAAGAGTACTCGTAGACAAGAGCGAAGGCACGCGTTGGTGCGTGCGCGCCGCCGCCAGCCTCTTTTGGTTTTTGGCCGCGCAGGCTAGGAAGCTATGGCTCTCAGGGTATCTTGGGTGGGCGGAGGAGGGATCCTTAACACGCCGCAGGCGGGACAACGACACGGCGATGCAGCAGCTGTTGAATTATCGAGCGTATCCTTCTGTTTTTGGGTCGATCACTCGATTCTTGTGCTGTTTGGCGCATCGAGCTGGTTGAAAAGTTGGGATTGCCACTGCCGTGATTGTTTTTTAGGCCCCACCGCCGGGGTTCGCTATGCTACGGTCTGTAAGCGTGGGCGCGGCGGTTTTCCCGGTGGCCTCGCTTTGTGGTTCACGTGTCATAGCCTTGGTCGTGGTCATCGATGCGATCATGAAATGCGCCGGGGTTCCCGGGGGCGTTGACCCACCGTGGACATGCCGGCCCAAGTCAGGTCAACTCTTAAATTGGAATTTGAGTCACAGCCAAAAAAGGTCCTGGGAGATGGTACCTTCTGTTGTTTTTCGTCTAATTCAAATTTGATATACCCCAAAATTATTAGAATTGGTGTTAGTGCGTGTTTAGAACAATGAAAAGCAAATTTGATTTGATTTTTTTTCGAAATTTTGGATTTCACATTTCCTCGTTGATACGGGTTTTTAACAGTACAATTTTGGTTCGCCAAAAAAAAAAAATGCATCGCACATGATAATTGAACTGGCATCCTTAAACTTGCTTGTAGTTACTGTGTCATAGTCCCTCCTTCTGCAGAGGGGTTCATTCAAGCTTCCAAGGGAGCGGGATTTTACGTTAATCTACTCACGGGATTCGGGATAGTATCTTGATTTATGCGGGACGTGTTTGTGCGGGAACGTGGTATTATAATTCGTGCGTGACGCGTTTGTGCGGGAACGGGATCTTTACATTTTCCGTGGCTCGGATACGGGAAGTTATCATTCGTGTGGGACGCATTTGTACGGGAACGGGATTTCGCATTTATCCTGGGACCACGGGATAATCCCGAATCCCGCACAAAATCGCGGGGAAAATACCGAGGAATGCCCTGAAAAAATGGCTTTGCAAAGACAACCAGCGCACAAATGAGCTGCGCTCTTGATGCACAAAGACGCTCGATACATGAAAGCGACCCAACGTCACGAAAGTTAGGTATGAACAGTATTGTATAGTATACGAAGTATTTGTTTTCCGTCCCGTTCATTATCTTCACCCTCCTTCTCTCTCCCTCTTTAGCGCTCTTTAGCGGGAAACTCAGAGCCGGGGTCACTACGTAAGCAGGCTCTTCTCATTCATCCCCACTACGTACGGTATACATACGTGCCTTGCATTTTTAACGGGATAATATTTCAGCAGTTTCTTCCCTCGTTGACTCGCGTCGAATTCCGCCTATTATATACCCACGCCACGAAGGCGCTCTCAGCAATTGGTTCCTTTTTAGTTTTGCAAAAATGAAGTCAAAATCTCACCACGGTGGGATTCGAACTCGGGTACCAGTGCTTGTAGCACTTGAAGCTGACCACTAAGCTACCGGGGCGACGCGTATAACGGCCGTCAAATAATGGTGACCTTAAGCTTAAGCTTAAGCTATAATATGTCACCAATCGGCCGGAGGATACCAACACCAAAAATACTGTGGGTGGGGGGAGAGCTGGTTTGGAATCGGCGGTCACAAGCAAATCAAACACGATCAGCAAGCTAACTGCTGTTTTGGTGTGTGCCCTAGGTAATAGTAATGTCTAGGGTATGACCGAAAATCTTACCATAAGTCAACCCTCAAAAACTGGCGAGCATCGTTCGAGATACATGCGTGCATGCATGCTGAGGTACAGCACAGGACATATACTAAGGAACCTCCCCCTAAAAACGCAGCCTGGATTTTTCAGAAAAACAAGACATGCTGGATGGAGCCGTTGTAATGGATTTAGTGTGAAGCACCCTGCTGTGTATTGTGTACTCTGTGTAACCCTCTGAGAAGCCGTGACGAACAGGTACCCGCTGACTTCGAGGGGAAATACTCGAGCACTGGTGGGTATGTGTGGGTATATACCCTAGAACCCCCGGGGGTGGCACCTTGCCAACCGCTAAGGGCCGGTATCATCGGAGAGCTCTTTTCTACAGATTATCCACATGTTCTCGATCTGTGAATCATGTGTCAAGATATATACGGAGGCGTTCTGTCACAAGTTATATGTGATTTTTACAACAGAGATAAACATGTCAGGAACGTTTTACATTCACATAATTATAAATAAAAAAACAGAAGAAGCGAAATCTGGAAACTTAGGGCAAAAGATCCTTCGATAATAACGGCCCTATAAGTCACGCCCCCTACAGCCTACAGCAATAAATCGGCAGAATTTCGTATCATACTTTCGTACGTACCTGGTGATTGTTTTTTCGGCTTTTGTTGGTGTCTTGTGGGTCAACCCGACGGAGGTTTGGAACTTCTTGTCTTTGCCCTCTGTCGAGATGAACCCTCGCCTGCTATTGATACCACTCTGGGCGGAAATGTAAGGACCGCTTGGTTTTGATACTAATGTCTAAACGATCCTTATATTTCCGTCCTGAGTGATACATACCTACCTACCTACCTACCTACCGCTGGACTGATGTTACATCCTCGCTTCGTGGCCGGCCCGCCAATGCATGCCTCCACGCTACGTATACGTTTACGAGAACGTAGCGTGGGGGTATCGTGTCATGTTTTTTTTTTTCCCCCCCCATCCTCGTCATCCCATTAATTATTTTCTCTGCCCTTCTTTTCTCTCTCCCTCTCTTAGTCGTAACTCAGATCCGGGGGTCATACAGCAGGCTTTCCTCTCCCCTCCCCACTACGGTTCGTGCCTCTTGCTTTTTTATCGCGAGGAGACTTCAGCCCTTTCTTCCCTCGTCAACCTGCGTGTGTGATCAAATATATCTATCTGTTGTATGAATATTTAGCACGAATTTATGTCCAGAGGGCGTGATGTAGGGGATGACGAGTTTCAATCCCCGGGGTTCCACGGCAAAACGTCCATCACCCGGGTACCTGAGGCCCAAACACCCCGCGGGAATGGAGTGCTACTGGTATCACATCCGTGACAGAGCATTGCTGGACGGGAAAATACGTAAATATTCGCGAGTACCCCCGGGTCCGAGTATTCGGCAAGTCTACGTAGTCTACAGCAGTACGAGCAGGGTAGTGAAGCGAAATTGAAAAGTGCCTCGGGTCGGTTTTTCGGTTTTCCCCCAAAAAGTCGGTCGGTCGGTCTTGGTCGGTTTTTAAAACAAAACCTAAAAACAAAACGAAGCCGAAACCGAGCACTTCTCGGCCGGTTTCTCGGCCGGTTTCTCGATGAAACCAGCAAAAAAGTCAACATTTCAAAGGATTCCGTGTGCATGTGTTGGTGGTTGGTATCACAAATAACGACAGGATCATATGGTGTCAAGTTTCAAGCGCCGACCAAATCCTATATAAACCAAGTACGGGGTATATACGAGGCCATACTATCAAGACCGGTAAATTCCGAAATAAAAAAGATGTATACTACACAATAAATCCTAAATAAACCAGGGCAGGGGGAGTAGGGCATAACGGTACGAATTAATATACAAACGTGTCACATACTACTGTAAATTGGTTATGTACCTGATAGGCGTTGAGAGGCCATGCTTATTCCTATATAAAAAACTTATTCGAAGCCATACTATTTATTTTATAGAAACGTTACATACTGAATCCTATATAAATCAGGTAGGGGGTACGAAGTCATAACTTTTCCTATAAAAGCACAATATACTGGTGCCGTGCTATGTACCAGATAGGCGTACGAGGCCATGCTCATATGCTCATTGCTGTATAAAAAACGTACTCGAGGCCATACTAATCCCCATATGAACAATGGTCTACACTAAATCCTATATAAACCAGTCAGGGGGTACGAGGCCGAACCATTCCCGGTGACAGAACGATATTATACTGCTGCCGTGCTGCTCTGCTGCGTGCAGCTGTCTGCGTGGCCTAGAGGACTGTCCATTGTTCATCTATACATAACGGGGTTTTCGTACATATATGTACGCGTTATTGGCGTAGGGGACAGTGAAAAAAAAGCGACCGGAAAAAACCGAGTCGGTTTTTCGGTTTCCGTGTTTTTGGGCAACCGAAAAACCGCCTAAAAAAACTCGGTTTTCGCTTGCGAAAAATCGAGAAAAAACGACCGATAAAAACGACTTTCGGTTTTCGGTTCACAACCCTGAGTACGAGTAGTGAGATGTATTTGATACCGGTATTCGATCCTACTGTTCTGTACTGGTACTTTAATAGGTACGCATTTTAATATTGGACGTTGAAAAGGGTTTCCAGGAGATGCGGTACAAGAAACTGCCCAGGGCCCAGGGGACGATTTGTTCTACGTCTCCAAGGTCGAAGGTTTATTTCCAGGGTTAGACATCCGGTACCCGGGGTACTAGGGTACCCGGGACCCAAATACCCAGCGGCTATGGAGAGTTACTGGTACCCTACTCGTACCCGTGACTGTTTCTCGTACCTGTGACTGCTATTATACGAGTAAGTATAGGCAGGATCGGGAATTACTCGCGAATGCCCGCCGGGTACGAGCCATTTGGTCTGTTCGGTAAAAGGTGCAGACCTCTCTGTTATACTTGGTACAACACTCCCTTTCCGGCATAATAAATCAAGCCTGGGCCAGCATTCTTGTGTCCTACTCCCAGTATCTATCCACAGGGTACAGGAGCAATGTGCTGTTTTCTGTTTTGTGCCTACTTGTGGAAACATTCCAAGGGGCTGTTCGCTGGTCACCTGACCACCCATGGTTCCGGTCGGGTTGGGTCGGGTCGAGTCGGGTCAGGAAGTGTTCAACACATCACGGGTCGGGTCGGGTCGGGTCGAGTCGGGTCGGGTCCGGTCAAGTTTTTTTTCAAATATCACGGGTCGGGTCAGGTCGACTCAAGAGCTGATGGAAAGCTCACGAGTCGGGTCAGGTCATGACCCGCGAGAGACGGATCACTCGCGGGTCGGGCCAGCACGACCCGCGAGTTGTTTTCTGCCGACCCGCGGGTCGGACCCGCACATTCGGCCCGCGGATCGGACACTGCAAAAGGTTCCGCTTTCTGCCCAAACGCTTCTCTCGCACCAATACGTACGCAATGCCAGGTACTTCGCTTCAAGATTGTGGTTGACTTGAAATCCCTGGGGTGTGTCGCAAACTGAAAAGGGAGAACACAGCAGCAGGCGTTCGTTTCTCGTACCGGCTACTACAGCAGTAGTACGTACGTAGCCACCGGGCAAGAACGAAGAACACAAAAGCTCTTCAAAGCTAAAGAAAAAATAATACGTACGTACTCGTAGCCACCGGGTAGGGATGTACATCAACTCTTTCTCGGGGTTGATTTGATTGTTGATTAATTTGTCAAAATCGTGTTGATTTAATCATGATTACGTAGTTGATTAATATCAACACAATCAACTACACGATGATGTGATTCATAATCATCATTATCGGTTGATTATTAATGGTTTTGACGGTTACATCACAAAACGCCTCCTTTTATTCAAAAATAATCAACTAATCATGAATAATTTCAATAATCAACTAATCATTGATTAGTTAATTTGTAGCAATGTGCGCCGGAGGCACATTTTTTTACGGGTACACATCACGAAACGCCCAATTTTTATTCAAAAAGTAATCAACTAATAATCATGATTATGTTCAATAATCAACTATAATCATGACTAGTAAGCCGGTCGCCCCGGTGGGCTAGCAGGTAACCACGAAGCCTGTAAGCGTCAAGAAAGCGAGTTCGAGCCCCCCCGAGTGCATGCTCGTAGGGACCTTTTCTCGCAAAAAAATATCTTGACTCGCGGAAAGCGCGACAGCGTGAGTTAGCAAAATTCGGTGAAAATCGACGAGCGTTGGGAAGGCTGAACCCTCTGCGCGATAAACATCAAGGCAAGAACCGTAGTGGGGGAGGAGGGAGAGGAGCCTACTTTGTGACTCCGGATCTGAGTTACGACTAGGGAGGGAGAAAGACGGAAGGGCGAAGATGATAAATGGGATGGGGAAAAAAAAAAAAAAATGATTTGTAATCAACAATCAACAAGAATTAATCACATCACGTGATTCAAATTAATCACCAAAAATAATCATAATCAACACATATTTATGATTTGTACATCCCTACCACCGGGCAAGTAAGCTCGTGCAAGTAACACCGACCAGCCCAAACGAGTTAATAGCTATTATTATAGTCTACAGTGGGGGCCCGCATTTAAGAAACACAGGCTGAGATTGTGAGAAAAAATAAGAAATTGCGTGTAAGAAAGACAGCTCAAGCCGGGCAACGAAATATGAAAAATGCTACCGTATATAAGAAACAGCAGTGATTTTCGTTCCATCCAATTTAGGAAATAAGGTCGCTCCGGAGCGTGGCACGGAATAAGAAACGCCATACGTTAAAACCTTTCACCCGTGCTACGAGTACCGTACAGAAAAGTAAACCAAGTAATGAAGTCTCATCACAGCCGGCATTATTTTTTTTTCTGTTTTTTTTTTTCCCCCGACAGTTTTTGTTTTGACAGTTTCATCACAAGTGAAATGCCCGCTGGTGGGAAAAGAAAAAAGAAAAAGGTGGAAACCTCTGTGGTCTCAGCACAAAAACTATCGAAGGACACACTCGGTGCTCTTCATTACGGCTTTGCCTTGACGCCCTGGTGGGCAGTGGGCATCGCGCACTAGAGCACCCAGCCCCGGGGTCCGCCATACTGTTCACGTTCTACTGCTGTAGGCGCCATGGCCTTTTCCAGCACCTCGCTCGAAGGCTTGACCAAGCTGGTTAGCCTTAAAGACAAGGAGGAGCTATCGGAGTGCCAGATATATACTTCGTATACGTAGGGTGTATGACAGGCTTGATTGAGTTACAGGTTTGTTGATTGGGGAGGTCAAGAGAGTACCCTCGTATCCAAGGTATTACAGCGTGGTAGTACCGAACTCGCCGGTTGCGGCTGACCTGTTCAATGTCAACGTGATATGTGGTTATCGCGGCATATATAAATAAGAAATAAGAAACACTGGAAAAACTGCAATTGAAGTCAAGAAAAATAAGAATCATCATATAAGAAATGCAGAAGAATGTGTTGACAGTCTGGAGTTTGGCGGATCGGATAGAAAAAAATACCGAATAACGGGAAGGGGGGTGTGTGGTTCCAGTATAAGGAGATACCTGGTACCTGGGGAGGGGCTCACAGCAGCAGCACAATCACACGTATTGATACACACTGGGCAGGCATACACACGCAGCAGCGTCAGTACTGCTGTTGCAACAGCAGCAGCGGTGGTGGTGAGAAGTTCGACGGCAGGGATATATAGGGAAGTAAGGATGCAGCACGTGGTGTTCCCTCGATCGCAATCAAGCCGTAAATGTTGCTGGTTAGGGCACACGAAATATGGCTTTGAGCCTGGGGGCCAAAATTACCAGGGTTCTTTACGGTGCGGTTTTTCCTATCGGTTCGGTGCGGTTCGGTGCGGTTAACCGCACCGAACCGCACCGTAGGATGTTTGCCCTCTTGAAAACCGCACCGCACCGCACCGTAGGTTTTGCGATATCGGAAAACCGCACCGAACCGCACCGTAGGAAACAAAATATAACCGAACCGCACCGTAGGGTTCACGACATCTGAAAACCGCACCGAACCGCACCGTAGGTTTTGCGATATCGGAAAACCGCACCGAACCTCACCGTAGGAAACAAAATATAACCGAACCGCACCGTAGGGTTCCGCTCTTGAAAACCGCACGCGACCGCACCGTAGGTTTTGCGATATCGGAAAACCGCACCGAACCGCACCGTAGGAAAATATAAGCACCGAACCGCACCGTAGGGTTTCAATATCTGAAAACCGCACCGAACCGCACTGTAACATTCCCGATTTCTGAAAACCGCACCGAACCGCATCGTAGGGATGTCATAAAACTCGCACCGCACCGTGTGCACATAGATACGGTGCCAAAAACTCGTTAGATCGGTTATTTAACGGTGCGGTTAACTTTAAACCGTATACAAACCGCGGTTCCATCGACCGCGGAACGGTGCTATAGGGTCACGGTTTCGCAAGGTTTATGGCGATTTCTACTCGGTTTCGTGTCAAAAGTGCTCCTGCTAGCTTGGTTGATCTTATGGTATTTCATATTTTGATTATTATTTTTTATTTTTGACGTTAGAATGCAAAAAAGTTGAATTATATACGTGGTATACTTATATATTCGGAGTATATATGTACGTGATTTCATATTTCATACCAGGTACGTCTTGGGACGTAACTTATTCTTAACAATGATTTCTTTTTTATCAGCTAATCTATAGTATTAGTTATTTATAAATTATCCGAAAAAATATTGAAATTGGATATATGTAAAAACTGAGCAATACATAAAGTACGAAAACATAAACATGCACAAATATACAATCAATACACAAATACGCAAGAACACAGGGAACCCGGAAATGCGTGCCAAAGCGTGCACGCCAGCAAAGCTGCTTTGCCACACATCGCCACACCCCACCGCCGACACCACCACACCGGGGCGTGAAAAGCTACTACCGGTACGGAACTTGCGGATGCGCAGCTTCCCCAGCCGAAGAGGTGCAAGCTACAAAAGCACATCCGATCCGCAGCCCGCAGCCGGTGCCCCGGAGCCCGCAGCCATCAGTGTTGCGCAGTCCGCAGCTGGTCAGCAGTCGGCCGCCGCACTATCGGAAGCCGCCGCGACCTGCCCTCCTCCGGCCGCGACGGCGCTATTAGTCGACACAGTTCGTCGTGAAATAATCGACGTTGCGGAGGAAGCCTGGGGCAAGGTCTCCCCCGTGTGGTAGTTGTTGCTCTCTTCACTTTGCGTGGAAAGTAAACAATATATAAAATAAATTTGTACGTACCTTGCACGAAAACCGTACGAACCCGCGGGTTTTGCGTTGTTTTCATACGATGCCTGTAGCGGTTTCGTTAGTGCAGTAGTGCCCCGAGAAAAGGGGCAAAAACCGTACGAAACCGCGGTTTTGTACGGTTTATTCATACGGTGCACCGTGGAGAAACAGCGGTTATGAACGGTTTTCCCTACGGGGATTGGAACCGCACCGTGGCAAAACCCGTTCAACGGGGAACCGCACCGAACCGCACCGTAGGATTGTATTACAGCTACCGAACCGCACCGTAGGATTCACTAATCTAAAAACCGCACCGAACGGCACCGTAGGATTACCCGATTTCTGAAAACCGCACCGAACCGCACCGTAGGATGCATGAAAAAACCGAACCGCACCGTTGCATTTACGATTTCGGAAAACCGCACCGAACCGCACCGTAGGATTCCTGATTTAATGAAAACCACACCGAACCGCACCGTAGGATGCATGAAAAAACAGATCCGCACCGTTGATTTATCGATTTCGTGAAAACCGCACCGAACCGCACCGTAGGATTCCTGATTTCTGGAAAACCGCAATGAACCGCACCGTAGGATGCACGAAAAAACCGAACCGCACCGTAGGATTTACAATATCGGATAACCGCACCGAACCGCACCGTAAGATTTCCGCTTTCTGAAAACCGCACCGAACCGGACCGTAGGATTTTCGAAAACAAAAAACCGCACCGTGCACGGACGGTTAACCGTAAAGAACCCTGAAAATTACGTTTCTTAACAGCGTGCCCCCACTTGTAAACCGGTACGCATGCCCGCATCCATGCATCCATCCCATACCACTCGTACGTACGTACAACCAGGCCTTATCACTATAGTGTGGGGTGTGGGGTGGTATTCAAAAAAGATCAATATTCATTTATGTTTGAAGTATCGACCCACGGGCCGGATCCGCGGGTTTAGAGTAATAATGGTCTCGCGGTTTTAGGTGACCCGATCCGCGCCATGACCCGTATTTCATGGGTCAGCCGGAATCTGGCGGATCGGGCCGGATCGGGTCAGGAGGTGTTCAAAATCTCACGGGTCAGGTCGGGTCGGGTCAAGAAGTTTCCAAATATCGCGGGTTGGGTTGGGTCGGGGCGGGTCCGGTCAGGAGTTTTTTTAATAAAAAACAAAAATCTCGCGGGTCGGGTCGAGTCCGAAGGTTTTCAAAACGTCGCGAGCCGGGCCGGACCAGTCAAAGCATGTGGAACAAATCGCGGACCGGGTCGGGTGAGCTGACCAATCCGACCTGAACCGTGACCCGCGAGGTGACCTGACCCGCGAACAGCCCCGCTGGGTATTTCGCTGAGAGCTCGCGGGTCGCGGGACTGTCATCAAACGCAAAAACCTGTGACCGAAATTGTTTTTCAGAAAACAAAGGTACCCCTCCCTCTGAATTGCAGTGGAGAACAGAAAAGCACGAGTCGACACTGAAGGCGCCCTCCTAACGTGGGAAAAGACTGCATGCATCATACCTAGCGGCTCACCTGCGGAAAAAAAACAGCTGCTGTTCTGATGAACGCTCGCGAGACCATAGACCGATCATAGCTTTCTGGATCGATTTTTTGTTTCTTATTGTCTGCTTTTTTTTAGTTAGTTTTGAGTCTCGGACGTTTTCGTGGAGAGCTGTAAGGCATATTTTCACTTTGAAACTGTCGGTTTGACCCCCGACCCCCGCCTCCAGGACTACGGCCGACCACGGCCGACTCCCAAGCTCCCGACCATGTCTCACCGCCACCCCCCCCCCGCCCCCCCGCCCCCCGTAGAAATCTCAGCCTTGTTTTTTTTTCTGTTTTTCTTGGCTCATTTTCCAGCTGTGTACCCGTACTCGACTTGTCGAAGTACCGCTGCTGTAGAACGGGCCTATCTAAGGTTCAAACGCCCACCCGGAGTAGTAGCGGAAAGTGCTGGTACGTATAGACTTCGTACGTACTGTTGTACGCGTAGGTGTACTATTGTAGTGCTGCTGTGCTGTAACCTGAGTTTTCAAGTCCAGGCAAATTACTTGTAGGTGGCTGGTTTTATCACAGAGAGGTGTAACTGATATCCTTGGAAAATCAAAACATAAATAAAAGTACAGAGTTGCCAGAGGGTACAGAGTACTGAGAGTACAGAGAGACTGCCTGTAGTGTCCTCTGCTAGACAAGGTAAAACAAAAATGACGCCTATTATTTTTATATAGTCGCACCGTATCATCATCACCACCATCATCATCGACGTCCTTTTCCTCGAAGAACTGGGCCCAGCGCCACAGATCGGTAGCCAACGGCGTGACTGCTACCACGTTCGTAGACCCTGACGAGATTACGAATTCCGTTGCTATGGCAGTCAAAGCTGATCCTATGATCGAGACCACCGTCTCAAACATAACGCCGAAGAAGCCTGCAGCATCAGCATCAACAGCAGCGGTGTGGTGGTGGTGGTGGTATATAGAGGAGTACGCGCAACGTGGCAGTATTACTGTTGTAGTACTGTAACAGTAGTAATACTTGTACAATACTTGGAGTACGCACAGTAGTATGTAGGGGGGGCACGAGTAGCAGCACAGAGTGGCAGTACAACACAGTAGAACTGTAGTATAGACAGTACATACAGTAGCTTATTAGCAGTAACAGCAGTAGCACGCAGTACTACAGTACACGCAACCAGCTGTATACGCTGCTGTGTTTTACGTACCTGGTAGTTAATAGTAGAAGAAGCGGTACAGAAAGAAGATACCTGGTACCTGGTAAGCGGTATGCATCGTCGTACGTATAGTATTCCTGCTGCTTGCTGTCTACTACTACTGTACTGTACGAAGTACACTACATTACGGTGAAGCACAGTACACAACAACTGTTAACAGTAGTACCGGCGGTGGACGAAAATGAAAAACGACACACAATCGCATACCATGGTAGCATACACCCGGGGAATGAACAACAGAACAGACGAGATTCCAAACGACGAACGATAATCAAAAATAAGTCAGTCACAATACGTACGTACGTAGGAACCAGGGACGAAGAGAAAACATGCCACCACCGCTTGCCACAGCCTGCCACGGCACAGAGGACTCTGCGCACGGCAATTATTATTGGTGTCAGCGAGCGGACGGCGAAGAACTGCGGCCTCTCAAAGTCTGATCAAACAATCCTGCTGTACCCTGCCACACGCGTAAACCACCCGCAAAGAGTATAGTAGGGTTCTTCATGCCCAGCCTCCAAGTCTTAGTGTTCGTATACATACGCAGAAGGAGAGGAAGCAGGATGAATGATACCCTGGTACCTGGTAACACGCAATCCTATCGTATCGGGTTCGTCCACCCGTTCATCGTACGAGAAGCGGGTAAAATTGTACACGAAGCTGGGGTGCAGCAGTTCCTTCCTTTTGATGCTCAGAATATCGAGAGCTACGTACAAATATATAGCTGTGGCCGCTCGTTGGTCGTGTCGTAGAGCACGCCGCGCTGATGGGCCAGCCAGTGCCCCTGCGCCCGCATGCATCACACGGGGGCTCGCACGAGCCACAACTCGGCCCACTCCTAAAGGAGAAGCAACTGCACAAAGGATCGAGGATGCCCATCAGATGAACTGATTACACACCCTGCACTATACTGACTGGTGTATACCCTGTGTACACAACACACCCATGGGGAGAGGGGAAAGGGAAAACTGTTTTCAGGATACCCTTCTTCGCGATTCGCGCGAGGGCGTCTCCGCAAACAACTACGCGGTCTCCACCGGCTCGGCCTCGGTACCCACCTGTAGCCGCGTGTTGCTGAAGTTGCCCCACAGACTTGCTCCGCTATCTCCTCGTCTCTCCTTCGGGGAGGGGAGGGTATCTGCGACACACCGCACAAAAGACAGACGCGCCGCGGGGTGTTCCAGAAGATATTTGCATGTATGTCCGTTTCACAGCCCGTTTGGATTTAAAACGAAAAAGGTACGCGGAGGTACAATATTTTACGCTGGCCAAAAGTAGGTACACCTCCGCATATGCGGCCAAAAAACGGTACACGTATTTACCGGGTATTGGTACGAGTATACGCATCATATTGTCAGCCTGAACACGAGTAAACAACACGCCAGTAACACACACGGGGGCCATCACACCATCACCTACCTGCAGCAGACTCTATGAAAAGTAACTGCTAATGCACGACACGGACCCCCACCCGTATCCGTCGTGTTACAGCAGTAGTTTATATACGTGTGCGTGCAGTGAGTGTAGTATTGATAGCATACATATATACGACGCTCCCGCAACAAACAACAAAAACAAGCATTCATTGTACTCTGTACGTGTGTAGTACCAATACTACTGCTTGCTGTAGGATTGTATATTTACAGTACACCAGTAAATCATGATCATCATGAACCCAATTCCCGACAGCATTATTATCCGTAGGTACGAACTTCTTTTATATAATAACCACTTCGTCCTATACTGGACGCAGGTGTATGCATGCGAGTACACCCGCTATTTATTATAGCTGCAAGCTAGCTGTCAATAGACGCTTGGTTGGTAGTATTATGGTGCTGCCTGCACCTACATTTTGTCGTCGGGAGATAAGCGAGGCGTTGCCATGAGGAAGGTGTAGTAAGTAGGAGCCTTCAAGACAAGAGGGGAAGTGATACCACTATGTCCCTAAGTATAATAATCATTTGGATTGAATATTAATATACAAAGGGTCGAAAGGGTGGATATATTTATGGACATAGTGGTATATTTGTTGGTTCAGAGCCGGTCGCCCCGGTAGACTAGTGGTCAACTTCAAAGGCTACTACCAGGTATTAATATAGCATTGGTACCCGAGTTTGAAGCCCACCGTGGTGAGAATTTGACTTTATTTGAAAAAATAAAAAGGAACCAATTGCTGAGAGCGCCTTCGTGGCGTGGGTAGGCGGAATCCGACGCAAGTCGACGAGGGAAGAAAGGGCTGATTTTTTCTCGCGATAAAAATGCAAGGCACGTACCGTAGTGGGGAGGGGGGAGGAAGAGCCTACTACTTAGTGACCCCGGATCTGAGTTACGACTAAAGAGGGAGAGAGAAAAGAAGGGCGCGAAGATAATAAATAAATGGGATGGTCAAAAAGAAAAGAAAAAAAGTGATAAACGAGATGTTAATACTACTGTACTACCAGGTATGTACTACTACTGTACTGCTGTGCTACTGCGGTAATATTAGAGGATATCTATTCGCGAAACATGAACGAAACACACATTGTCGGAGGGCAAACCATACACAATGGCAGCAACAGCAGCAACAACAGCGAGAAATGATACATATTATTAGGTAACAATAAAAACATGAACTGGAATTGAACGGGGGCTCTCTCCTCCCCCCCCGCCCCCCCCCCAATACGTACGGTGTGTATGCGGCTTGCGTTTTTATCGCGAAAAAAAGGGTTCGATCCTGAGGCCTTCCCTCGTCGCCTTGCTGTGTTGGGTTGTGTCACTGATTAATCATGGCGGGGCAGTATATCGTCGAGATTAGGAAACAGAACGTCATCGCCCTGACGGGTGTGCTGTGAGGTCCACCAGCCAATCCAGCCAGCCAGCCAGCCAGCCAGCCAGCGAGAGATACAGAGTAGTAGTAATAGCACGTGCAGTAGTATAACACTGTTACTATTCATTTCGAAACAATAAAAGCATGAACTGGGATTAATGTGAGCAATTAACTTGGAACGTTAGTGCAACTACTCGTACTACGTAGGTACTACTTCTGTAGTACGGCATTTTCATATTGCGTACTACGTATTGGTTGGTTGGTGGTTGGTGGGTATCGAACGAGAATCGCGCTCAATCGCTTGATGCGATATCACAATCTACAAAAAAAAAAAATCGATATGCGTCAAAACTTCAACTTTTCGTTAAATATCATCAGCAAAAAAAAACAAAAAAAACGGGATGCCCAGAGGATGGAGGGCCAATCCCGATGGATGTACATTATATGAGTACAAGGGGACTTCGCCGTCGGCCCAGGCCGCCGCCGACGAAGCTAACGAAGGAGGACGAAACTTCACAACACGCAAACGAAACTTCACTACTGTGCTGGCAAAAATGAATGACACAGCAGTAGCAGTGGACGCGCGAGATCGCTCAGAGAGGGAAATGGTGGAAGAGTGAAACACAACATAATAATATGTACTGGAATATAGTATACTTGTACAAGGGGGCTTCGCCGCCGGCCCAGGCCGTCCGCGAAGCGAAGAAGTAATAAGGCCTACAATACATCAGGTAGTTTACGATGCCAAGGGGCCGAGAGGCTAAGGCTCCAGTTTACGATGCCAAGGAACCGTTGAAGAGACCCAGTTTGTATTGTTGATTCCGGACGTAATGAATGATGCAAAAAAGGCCCATAACATCGAAAGAAGTCCCGTTAAAATGTCGATTATTGATCCCTGACGCAATAAATGAGCCCCAATCAAAGGCACACTCTCCAGCAAGAAAACACACAAAGCAACGCAATGAGGCAAGCAAAGCCAAACCATGGAATAAAATCGACGGACTCTAAAATATGGTATTGTACGCTGTATAGAAAGTCCGATGTGTCGATATGATTATCTATCGACGCGTGCTACGATGATGGAGGTACTGTACCGTTTTTTGGCAGGAATTTTTTTTTTCTGAATTACCTAGTAAAGGCTCTGCACAACATGAGTACACCACCCCCCCCCGTCACCCACCCACCCACCACCATACCTCACCCTCACACCTACAAATTACTACAGTATTATAGCACAACACAACCCGTGAACACGGCTCGGCCAGAGCGCCGTTGAGGGTAAAAACCCTCACACAGGTTGAGATGGAACGTAAAAAAAAGTCCTGACAAAAAAATAAATAAAAACAAAGAACAAAAAAAAACAGCGGCAGCAGCATCAGCGGAAGCAGCACCAGCACCAGCAGAAAAGCTTCTACATTGCCTGGTACTATACTACGCTGTATAGCGCTGTCAATACGATACGAAATGTTCCTTTCTTTTCGCGCTGCTACTCGCGTTTCAGGTGGAATTTCTCCTTTATTTGCACCAACCTCGCGAGAGATTCCACGCAAAAGAGTAGTACAATGAAATTAGCCCCCCTTCTACTGCTGCAACAGTGATGCCACTCTAATTCCAAGCCATCTATCTATCCCCGAAACGTGGCTGGCTGCAGTTTAAAAAGGGATAAGGAAGGCCCAGTGGGATGGCGCTTGGTTCAGCTTCGCCGCAATTGGTGGCCAACTCTACGTTAGCCGCAGTTGCCCTATTGGTTGTATTTTGTGGGCACCAAATGCCTTTCTCTCCGTTACAAACATTACTCCCACGAGAGGTATCTGTACCTCGTTTCGTTTCTGTCGACCTATGCTACGGCAACTGCATGGCGCCAGGCGTTCTCTCTCAAACGCCAACGGAATCGGCCCCTCACAAGCAGTCAATACCGATCAACCAATCAAACAATCAACCAATCAATCAATCAATCAATCAATCAATCAATCAATCAATCAATCAATCAATCAATCAATCAAGCGACCAAGCAATCAACGACGAATCACCCCCCTTACCAATCAGTTAATCGACCAATAAAATCAACCCGTGGACCAATCACACCCACCGACCAAACAAACAATCGACCAATCAACCAGCCGACCAATCACTGCGTCGACCAATCACCGCGATGGTCAATTAAACCGTTGACCGATCAATCAATATCGACCAATCAATGCATCGATCAATCACCCATCCACTGATCAAGTCGTCCAATCAATACGTTGACCAATCCGCCCGTCGACCGATCAATCCGCATCCACCTATCAATGCGTTGACCAATCAACCATAACCAATCAATACATCGACCAATCAACCCGTTGACCAATCAACCCGTCGACCGGACAATCCACATGGACCAATCAACCCGTTGACCGATCAACCCGTCGACCGGACAATCCGCATCGACCATTCATTGCGTAGACCAATCAATCACTAGTGGATCGATCCAAACATCCACCAATCAACCCGCTAACCAATCAACCCGTCGACCGGTCAATGTATATCGACCAATCAACCACCAGTGGAAAAATCAACAACCCGTTGACCAATCAATCAACCCGTCGACCAATCACGATCATCAACCCAACGACCAAATCAACCACTCGCTGCCCTGGCGCGCATACAGACCGTATGATATGACGACTCAGTTTTAACTGCACTGCCTACTGGTGGTACTGGTTTTACCATCAATACCTACGAGTATACGAGTTACGTTGTATGACACCGTGCGTGCATCGAAAAAACAAAAACAAAATGTAACAGCAATACCCCCTGAACACGTGTACTCGCTGCACGCACCCCATACGCAAGCGGCAAATAACGTCCAAAACTAGCGTAATGCACGCTCAACAGAGAAGTCGGGGCATATCTCAAGCCCCGACCGAGTAACATAAGACATAAGGTACTGCTTTCAATACCCCAATACATGGCCGAAAAAGTAATGACCGTATTAATACTAATACGAAAACCAAAACGACCCTTACATTTCCGAACAGAGTGTTACACCGTTCTCCGAAAGTAAGGACCGGTTGGTTGTTAGCATGGATTTTAAAACTCTCCGTACTTTTCCGACCAGAGACGTAAGCCTTTCCCGGTCTGTAAGAGGCGGCCGGCCTCCACTATATACCGATCAAACTCCAGGAGCAGGTGAACCCTCTGCAGAAACAGGTAAAGCATACAAAAACGTAGCGTGAATCGTTGGAAAGGCACACGACTGTGGACGCAAGTGCGTTGTAAGAAGAAAACCAAGTGTCGGCTACACATCACACCAAAGCGAAAAGGCAAGCAAGAAGGCGAAAACAGCAAGCAAGGCAAGCAAAACCAAGCGAGCAAAGCAGGCAAAGCAGGCAAGCGAAAGCAAGCAAAAGCAAACAAACCAAGCAAACCAAGCAAACCAAGCAAAACAAGCAAAGCAATCGCAAAGCAATCGCAAAGCAATCGCAAGGCAAGCAAAGCACGCACGCAAGCAAGCGAAGCCAGCCAACCCTCCCAAGCAAGCGAGCACCACTCTCTTTCCCCCTCTGCGTATCTCTCTACATGTGTCTGCCCGCCTCCACAACACCCAGGTACATCAAAAGCCACAGGAAGGAAAAAAAAACAGAATCGTGATCAAGGATGGAATTCCAAAAGTCGGTGCACACAGACGCCTTCGAATCCACTACAAAATACGCAGAACAACTACCAAAACCAAGCAAGCCTTAGAATACAACGTCTCCAGTCACCATCACCACCACCGTCAGTCACGCGAGACGCTCTTAAACTATAAATATCGTAGTAGTAGTATTGATAAACTATATTTACGACTCCACTACGTACTGCTACTATTATTGTACCAAGTTCTACTTAAACTACACTTACTTTTGTTACGAGAGCACTACGAGTACACTTCCTGCTGTGTCCTTCCGCTTGTTGTTAGTACGCTTTCGCACGGAGTGAAGTTCTCGCCCTTTCGTCGACGGGTCGTTTGATCGATCGATCCTTTCGTGATCGACTGGTCCGTTGATCCACTGATCCTAGAGGCCCAAGATCCCTTGATCTCTGAGATCCTTTGATCCCAAAATCCGTTGATCCAAGATCATTCGATCCAAACCATTGAATCCAAGATCTACGATTCACCCAGGATCCTTTCATCCGAGATCCTCTGATCCTACATCCTTTGAGCCAAGATATTCTGATCCAACACATTTTGGTCCCTTGATCATTTGATTTGTCGACGCTTTGCCGAGTGGATGTAACCGCCCCGGCCAAGAAGATGCAAAGAACGACCAAGCAAGCCCGATTAAAACGACGCAAGAAAAACAAAAGCAAAATGAGAAGAGAGACAGCAACGAGAGAGAGATATACGTACGATAGAAACGAAACAAAAACATCAGCAACGACAACCTGGACAACAATCAAGTTTTTGTCGACATCGAAAAAATAATAATATACGTTAAAACTCACTCAGTCAGCAAAACAGCAAATTTCAACACCAACAGAAAAATACAAAAGCAAAAACATATCAGCAAAGAAAGACTAACAACGAAAAACAAACAGCAAAAAAAAATAACAGCGACAGCAGAAGAACGAAAAGAGAGGGGGGGGGGGGGGGGTGAAAACAAAAAGAACGAAAACAAAAACAAAAACAAAACAAGATAGTAGGAAAAATAAAAATGGCAAAACCAGAATGATCACGGACAAAACTTTCGCGCAGTGATGGATGACGAGGCCCAAAGGAAGAAGAAAAAACAAAACCCGCACAAATTTCTCCAAAACAAAAACGAGAAACGAGTGCGTGCAGCAGAAAACAATGTGTGTGTTTGTTATTAATCGAATTGTAATACCGCGCCCCCCCCCTTCCTGTCCCTCCCTTGCACTCTCTCCCTCCCCAACCGTCCGAACCCCAAACAAGCGGCTACTCTCCCCTCACAAAAAGGCATCGTCCTTCAAAGCACCCCCCCCCCCCCCGCGCGCCCCCTCAAAACTCTCGAACTCCGGCCGTAAAGCGCCGAATCCATTCAGTCGAACAAGCAAGAAGACCAAATAATATATAAAACCCCCCCATATTATCGACCACACGCGAAAAAGAAAGAACGAAAAAAAAATCTCAAATCCAATCGAAACACGCAAGAACGAACCAAAAACAACATCCCGTCGAGCTGGAAACACGCAAAAAAAACGAAAGCTTGAGCTGTTTGTGTGTTGTGTTTTTTGGGGGGGGGGGAACCGCAAAGCTTATCCCACACAATTTTCAAGTAGTTTTTCCCAAAAAAACGTGGGTGCCCTTCAGGGTTGCCGTCTTATTGTGGTGCCAAATCACTTGGAATTACAGTCATATTTAGGTTTCTGAACAGTGCAGTGCTAAAAAGGGTCAAGGCGCCCCCTCCCCAAAGGCAATTTCGGACACGTCGTCCGATGGCTACGTACAACGGGGTTGTGCGGCGGAAAAGAGGAGATCGCTTTCGATAAGGTAAGATAAATAAATAAAAACAAACAAACGAACCAAAAAAAAAAAAAAAAGTTAAAGAAAAACACACCGGCGTAAGAGGCACGATACGCGAAAGCCGGCCGAAACCACAAGCCGACCTTTCCTTGCGCTGGAAGCCACCAAGAGCTTACACCACCCCCCCCCCCCCCCCCCCCCCTAAACATGCCTCAGCCGCCCGGCAAGTCTTCGGTGCCAACGCAAAAACCAGCACACCGTATTAGGTGCGCGTGATTGCATTGCAGCTATATATGTAGCTATCTAGGGTGGGTGAACAGTGGTAGTCATTGTCGTGTGACTTGAAGAATAGCGGTCTGATCGAAAATATACGGTACCTTTTGATCGCCACAATGGGTACAAAAGTACACCTTATATTCCCTTATCAGACTGATAAAAGTGATTGTTCTTGTTTCTGTGCTCGGAGACAAAACTCAAGAGCAACATCAAGAAGAAAAAGAAGACCAACAAGAACAACACCAACTCACCAGCAGGCTAGGGAGAGGGGGGTATACTCGATATTCATGCATGGCCGTCGTCGTATGACCGTAGACCCTCGCATCCCTACAATGCCGGGACGGAGCATGTCGGCTTTTCACCGGGGGGGGGGAAAGGAAACCAACAAAAATGCGGCCTTGCCCTCTCTTTAGAACGGCATCCACCTCTTAGGGGGACGCTCTATTTGGAAGTAGGGTGGGCTGATGTATGCAGTCGAAAAAGGGGTCTAGCATGCCCCCCATGTCTACCAGGGGGTGAGTAGAGGGAACCAACATTCATACTGACCCCCCCCCCTCCCCTACCCACCCGCACCCGCACCCCCCCCGGACATCGATCAATTTCTTCGACGCTGCCATCCATAAGCAAGAAAAGTACGCACAAGGTGCCGGAAACCCGCCTCTCCTGCGGTTCTTAGCGGGAGGAAGCTCAAGCTCCATGCGACTCGCCGAACAGAACCCCACGGAGCTTCGCGCTTGGTGCATGCAAATGTCTGCCTGGTAGGTGAAAAATCGACGCGCTCCGTCCTCCCGGTCATGCGACTACGGCCATGCATGACACGAGTGCACCCCCCCCCCCCCCCCCCCGATCATATGCCTGGTTGGTGAAAACCCATCTTGCTCCGTCCCGGCATTGTAGGGATGCGAGGGTCTATGGCCATACGACTACGGCCGTGCACGACATCCCTTGGCGATGCCTCGTTCTCCACCGCTGCCATCGCAAACTCCCCAGTCCCTTTTTTCTTTTTTCCGCTCGCCTGTTTCCCTCTTCAGAAAAAAACATCTCGAGACAAAAAAAAACAACAACAACTAAACGAATTGCGTCGCCGCGCAAACGGCTATCATACTTCCCTCCGCACCAACTCCATTTTTCTGTTTGTTATCTCATTTCATTCGTTCCTTCGAGCCTTTTCGTCCGCATATAATATTTCGTTTCTGTCCCTTCTTTTGGACAACGGAGCGATCGATCGATCGATCGATCGAGAACTGATCGAAGGATCGACCAAAAGCTGACGACCAAGCCAATCGATGTAAACGACCAAGCTGTAGTCAATCTGACGGCCGAAGCTTAACCTCGATCGATCGACCGAGATATTGGAGCTACCTAGCTACTATAATCGATCGAGCCAATCGATCAATCGAGCTCATCTTTGGCCCGACGGGGCGAATACCCGATAACGAAGGCAAGCAAACCTTATCCCCCACGACTCTTGTAGTGTACAATGCAATTCGATGCGGTGCAATACGGTGCGGCGTAATACGATGCGGCGCGATACGGTGCAGAGTAAAAAACAATACGGTGCGGCGCAAAAAAATACGGTAAGGCGTAATACGGTGCGGCGCGATACGATGCGGGTAATTTACGGTGCGGTGCTATACGATACGATGCGGTTCAATTCGATCCGACTCGATTCGGCGTTACGGTTCGATTAATGTCCGCCCCCCCCGCCCCCCGTCCCCGCCGTCGAAACCCCTCTCTAAACAAGCGAATCCCCGCCAGCGTCAGCATCTCCTCGGTACCCCCCTCCCCCTGCCCCTGCCGCCCCCCCGACCCCAATCCCACCCCCAACTCCGATCGCACCCCCCGGGTGCATAAATCCTCGCCCCCCCCCCCGCCCGTCTTGCGAGTCTACACCGGCCCTGCCACCGGGGGTGATGTCGATATCGACATCGACATCGACACCATCTCGGAAGAAAGTCTCGTCGTCTTCTCCGTCATACCCGTCCTCTTCGGCGCTCATCATCATGCCGGGAACGTTCCTCTGACCGCGCCGACGCCCTCGACCTGCCGCTGCTGCTGCATCGCTGTAGTCTCCCTCTCCCCCCTCCTTCTCCTCCTCTTCCTCTTCCTCCTCCTCCTCTTGTTCGTCATCCGCGTCGTCGCCGTCCTCTTCCGCCCCCTCCTCCTCTATGATCTGCCGTGAAAACAAAACATCGCCGAAGAAAACGGTTGACGAATAAGTTTATAACTATTTTTCATCATTGCGGCTTACGAATAAATTTATAATTACTTTTCTTTATTGTGCACAAAAATAATTAAAAAAAAGCGGAATTCATTATTTTCGCGAAAAAGAGGGACACGATATAATACGGTAGATTGGTAGAAAACGAGCGCAGGCAGCTATAAGCCAAGCCCACCGCAAAAAATGCAAAGAAACAAAGAAACACATAAAAAAACAAGAGAGAGAAAGAACAGATCAGATCAGCGCAGGCAGCAAGCACCACAAAGCGCAAGAGAAAAAAGAACACAAGAAGCGAGCAAAAACAAAACAAAGATAAAACATAACAGTCAAGAGAGACCCCTCGCGGCGCAAAAAAACGATGTAGTGCACTGATGGGGGCGGTCAGTCAAGCGGTCAAAACGGTCAGTCGAGGGGTCAAAGCGGTCGTTCATGGGGTCAAAACGGTCATTCAAGGGGTCAAAACGGCCAGTCAAGGGGTCAAACCGGTCAGCCAGGAGTCAAACCGGTCAGTGGAGAGGTCAAAACGGTAATTCAAGGGGTCAAAACGGTCAGTCAGGAGACCAAAACGGTCATTCAAGGGGTCAAAACGGCCAGTCAAGGGGTCAAACCGATCAGTCAAGGAGTAAAACCGGTCAGTGGAGAGGTCAAAACGGTCATTCAAGGGGTCAAAACGGTCATTCAAAGAGTCAAAGCGGTCATTCAAGGGTCAAAACGGTCGTTCAAGGGGTCAAAACGGTCACTCCGATCAGTCAAGGGGTCAAAACGGTCGTTCAAGGGGTCAAAACGGTGATTCAAGGGGTCAAATCGGTGATTCAAGGGGTCAAATCGGTCAGTCAAGGGGTCAAAACCGTCAGTCAAGGGGCCAAAACGGTCAGTCAAGGGGTCAAACCGCGGTCATTCAAGGGGTCAAACCGCTGTCTCCTGTGATACCATATTCGCTAAAATGTCACCGCACCTCAAACAGTGCCACCGTCCGCGCGTCAAACAGCCTCAGGTCCGACGTAGTCTTCACAAACAGGAGGCTCCACAGATAGATCGATTGCCACGGCTCATCCACGGCAGCAACTCTCGTCAACCCGCCCGCCTCCACGCCCCCCTCCACCACAAACCCCAGCCCCAAACCCCTAACCCCGCCTAACCCCGCCGCCCCCGCTCCGTGCGCAATGCCTCCTCCCCTTTCCACCGAAACCCCGGCGTTACCCCCCATTGGCGGGCTCGACACCGCCTGATCTCTAGCGCTTGGGTTTTCAGGAGGGTGGAGGCCTGACTCAACAAGGTCCGGGTCGGAAATCGTAACCTCCCCCCCTTTTTCTCCGGTGGGAACGCCCTCTCCCCCCTCGCCCACACCCCCGGTTCCACCTACGCCTCCACTTTTCCCGCCGTCGGTAGTAGCGTTTGTGGTGCCGTCGGTAACCACGGCGCCGGTGGCGAAGGCGCCGGAGATCGCCGCAGCCCCGCGCTGCATGAACCCCTTGGTGACGGCCGGCTTGTTGGACGAGGCCGATCGGCCAACAACGCTACCACCGGCGCCGCCGCCGCCGCGCCCCTCGCGCCGCCATCGAGCCCGCCCGGTGTCTCCCCCTCCTGCTGCCGCTGCCGTTCCTGCTGGTGGTCCTCCTGCTGCTGCTGTTGGAGAAGGGGCCACAGAGTGGTGCACAGCAGTGGGGGGGCAAGCGCGCGCGGGAGGGAGGAGGGGGTACTCAATATTCATGCGTGGCCGTAGTCGTATGGCCATAGACCCTCGCGTTCCTACAA
Source organism: Saccharina japonica (assembly GCA_008828725.1). Classification (NCBI taxonomy): domain Eukaryota; class Phaeophyceae; order Laminariales; family Laminariaceae; genus Saccharina; species Saccharina japonica. Next base: position 687,702 of record MEHQ01003648.1, read on the forward strand.
TGCCGGGACGGAGCACGTTGGGTTTTCACCAACCAGGCGGGGGGGGGGGGGGGGTGTATTCATGTCGTGCACGGCCGTAGTCATATGGCCATAGACCCTCGCATCCCTACAATGCCGGGACGGAGCACGTTGGGTTTTCACCAACCAGGCAGACATTGCTTGCACCAAGCGCGAAGCGCCGTGAGGTATTGGGCGAGTCGCATGGAGGGTGAGCTGCATCCTGCTAAGAACCGCCTCTGAGGCGGACTTGCATATGGACGACAGCCTCCAATGAATAAATTTATTTTCTGGTGTGGTCACTTCCAGAGACAGCAATGGGTATTACTATGTATCTGCCTCTGGGTGCCTTACCATATACACACTACGTGATACGATCATTCCCCTTGTACGGAGTTGAGGTTCTCGACCCCGCACAAATGATCTACTCGACCGCCAGCCTTGGGTAACCACCAAAAACAAACAAGAAAAAAAAACGGCACCCTGGTTGTCTAGCTCACGCAGTGAGAGGCATGTTTTACAGCGTCGTCGCCAGGCGACGCCAACCCAACCCATAAATATATAATATGTTGATGGGGGGGGGTATAATATTGTGCGTGTTGTTGCGTAGCTGGTTATAGTATCTATATGTGTGTCTCTTTGGTACGCGAACCATCCTGCTCTCCTAACAACAAAAAACGACAAAAAAAAATCGATGAAGGGAGGATTCCGACCCTGATATCACTCATACCCTTCCATTTCCCTTCAATGTATTTCGACAAATCCTTGGATAGATTCTTCGACGTCCTCCCTACTAATCCTTCCATATTCCTGGCATACCCTGCCATGTGCATTCCTCGTCCCATACGTAGTATTCCTTCGTTACCCTTCCATCTCCCTCCATAGTCCTTCCCATCCTTTCCGACCCTTCCCTCTACTGGTGGTACCTCAATCATTCCAAAGCTTTTCGCATCCTCCTGCTTTGTCCTTCGATCGAAGACTAATCCCACCGGAGGGGATGTGCCCTTTTTCGGCTCAAAATTTCCCTGGTCGGTTAACCCATTCAGAACTGCAAAAACGTACCCCACACTAATTCCAAGTAGTTTGTCCCCGAATACGGGAGACCAGTTCTTTAAAGGGGGTTAAGCTACACATGTGAGCATGATAATTGGACTATATACTGCACCGGCGGGTATGATAATCGGACCACTGATGTAGTACCTGTGCTCGTGACTGTTCTCGACGAAAACAACTCCCATTCAAAAACACAAGGCACGTACCGTAGTGGGGAGGGAGGAGAAAAGCCTACTTAGTGACCTCGGATCTGAGTTACGACTAAAAGAGGGAGAGAGAACAGAAGGCCGAGAATAAGATATTAAATGGGTTGGGGGAAAAAAAAAAAAAAAGTGTCTGCATATGCGCTGCAGGCTCCGCAACAATGCTGTGAAATTCGGAGTCCTATAATACTATTTATAAATGGTCGCGAAAACGCTAATAGAACGAAAATCTGTTTTATGGCTGTACCAGGTCGTACAAATCGTTTTTTTGAAGGGACAACACGTAGCACACTTAACCCCTTGAACCCATTCAGAACTGAAGAAAATGTCCCACACTAATTCCAAGTAGTTTGTCCTCAAATTCGTGGGACCAGTTCTTAAGGGGTTAATAACTGGTCCCACGTAATTGGGTGCAAACTACTTGGAATTAGTGTGGGATTTGTTTTCAGTTCTGAATCGGTTAATACTAAATAGTATAAAATGTTGATCGGGTTGCGGCGAACAAGAAACTTCTTCGAGGCCCTAAGAAACCTCTTCGAGATATGGAAGCTTCTCGTGTAAGGACCTCAGATAAATACGTACACCAGCGGAGAGATTGCACGTATATGCGCGATCGAAGTATCACACTCACCTAGCAAATATCAGTTTCGACGAAATCCTCGATCTCACAGCTGTTTTTTTTTTTTTTTTTTGTATATACCTCGTATATACGTGCAAGGTTATTTTAGATTTTTTACGTACTGTTCTACCACCTGGCAGCCCTGTTCCCATTTGGTACTTTGACTCTGCAGTGGGGGCATCCCATTTGGCACCCTGCTCCCACCCACAAGGTGCAGAAATATGTTCAGCCCTCCGCAGGAGCCGGGCGAAAGGCCCACCTGGCACCCTGATCCCGTTTGTGACCATGTAGGCCATACATGTCTAGAACAACCCTCGATATACATACAATCAACCGTATTGAATGTATGTGCGAATTCGAATATAGCCTTTTGCACGTATACTGTGCAATTTCTCCGCCGCTGCAGAAGATAAGGTACCACCCCTCTTATGTCCTTCCATAAAATTCCATAGACCCCTCCGTAACCCTTCCACGGTCCTTGCATAGATTCTTCCAAACCTTTCGTTTCCTTACACGCTCACCAATACCCTTCCATAGACCATAGAACCTTCCTTATAATATTTCCATATATTCCTTCCATACACACTCTTTCCATATCTCCATTCCGCACAATCCTTCCATATCTCTACCATACAACCCTTGCACACAACCCTCCGCACCCTTCTCACACCCACACCCGTACCTTCTTCGTCTCCCCCTCCACTCCGTCTCGAACGGGATGTGTGGTCAATGGTAAAATGGCCAAGGCGAGCAACAAATGAGTACCCCCCCCTGCTCCGTCTCGAAAGAGGTGCGTGGTCAATGGTCAAATGACTAAGGCGAGCAACAAATAAGTACCTCGCCCCTTGGAAGTGGCCACACCAGAAATTAAATCAACTCATTGGAGGCTGTCGTCCATATGCAAGTCCGCCTCAGAGGCGGTTCTTAGCAGGATGCAGCTCACCCTCCATGCGATTCGCCCAATACCTCACGGCGCTTCGCGCTTGGTGCAAGCACAATGTCTGCCTGGTTGGTAAAAACCCAACGCGCTCCGTCCCGGCATTGTAGGGATGCGAGGGTCTATGGTCATATGACTACGGCCGTGCACGACATGAGTACACCCCCCCCCTNTCTCCCTCTCCCCCCTCCTTCTCCTCCTCTTCCTCTTCCTCCTCCTCCTCTTGTTCGTCATCCGCGTCGTCGCCGTCCTCTTCCGCCCCCTCCTCCTCTATGATCTGCCGTGAAAACAAAACATCGCCGAAGAAAACGGTTGACGAATAAGTTTATAACTATTTTTCATCATTGCGGCTTACGAATAAATTTATAATTACTTTTCTTTATTGTGCACAAAAATAATTAAAAAAAAGCGGAATTCATTATTTTCGCGAAAAAGAGGGACACGATATAATACGGTAGATTGGTAGAAAACGAGCGCAGGCAGCTATAAGCCAAGCCCACCGCAAAAAATGCAAAGAAACAAAGAAACACATAAAAAAACAAGAGAGAGAAAGAACAGATCAGATCAGCGCAGGCAGCAAGCACCACAAAGCGCAAGAGAAAAAAGAACACAAGAAGCGAGCAAAAACAAAACAAAGATAAAACATAACAGTCAAGAGAGACCCCTCGCGGCGCAAAAAAACGATGTAGTGCACTGATGGGGGCGGTCAGTCAAGCGGTCAAAACGGTCAGTCGAGGGGTCAAAGCGGTCGTTCATGGGGTCAAAACGGTCATTCAAGGGGTCAAAACGGCCAGTCAAGGGGTCAAACCGGTCAGCCAGGAGTCAAACCGGTCAGTGGAGAGGTCAAAACGGTAATTCAAGGGGTCAAAACGGTCAGTCAGGAGACCAAAACGGTCATTCAAGGGGTCAAAACGGCCAGTCAAGGGGTCAAACCGATCAGTCAAGGAGTAAAACCGGTCAGTGGAGAGGTCAAAACGGTCATTCAAGGGGTCAAAACGGTCATTCAAAGAGTCAAAGCGGTCATTCAAGGGTCAAAACGGTCGTTCAAGGGGTCAAAACGGTCACTCCGATCAGTCAAGGGGTCAAAACGGTCGTTCAAGGGGTCAAAACGGTGATTCAAGGGGTCAAATCGGTGATTCAAGGGGTCAAATCGGTCAGTCAAGGGGTCAAAACCGTCAGTCAAGGGGCCAAAACGGTCAGTCAAGGGGTCAAACCGCGGTCATTCAAGGGGTCAAACCGCGGTCTCCTGTGATACCATATTCGCTAAAATGTCACCGCACCTCAAACAGTGCCACCGTCCGCGCGTCAAACAGCCTCAGGTCCGACGTAGTCTTCACAAACAGGAGGCTCCACAGATAGATCGATTGCCACGGCTCATCCACGGCAGCAACTCTCGTCAACCCGCCCGCCTCCACGCCCCCCTCCACCACAAACCCCAGCCCCAAACCCCTAACCCCGCCTAACCCCGCCGCCCCCGCTCCGTGCGCAATGCCTCCTCCCCTTTCCACCGAAACCCCGGCGTTACCCCCCATTGGCGGGCTCGACACCGCCTGATCTCTAGCGCTTGGGTTTTCAGGAGGGTGGAGGCCTGACTCAACAAGGTCCGGGTCGGAAATCGTAACCTCCCCCCCTTTTTCTCCGGTGGGAACGCCCTCTCCCCCCTCGCCCACACCCCCGGTTCCACCTACGCCTCCACTTTTCCCGCCGTCGGTAGTAGCGTTTGTGGTGCCGTCGGTAACCACGGCGCCGGTGGCGAAGGCGCCGGAGATCGCCGCAGCCCCGCGCTGCATGAACCCCTTGGTGACGGCCGGCTTGTTGGACGAGGCCGATCGGCCAACAACGCTACCACCGGCGCCGCCGCCGCCGCGCCCCTCGCGCCGCCATCGAGCCCGCCCGGTGTCTCCCCCTCCTGCTGCCGCTGCCGTTCCTGCTGGTGGTCCTCCTGCTGCTGCTGTTGGAGAAGGGGCCACAGAGTGGTGCACAGCAGTGGGGGGGCAAGCGCGCGCGGGAGGGAGGAGGGGGTACTCAATATTCATGCGTGGCCGTAGTCGTATGGCCATAGACCCTCGCGTTCCTACAATGCCGGGACGGAGCACGTTGGGTTTTCACCAACCAGGCGGGGGGGGGGGGGGGGTGTATTCATGTCGTGCACGGCCGTAGTCATATGGCCATAGACCCTCGCATCCCTACAATGCCGGGACGGAGCACGTTGGGTTTTCACCAACCAGGCAGACATTGCTTGCACCAAGCGCGAAGCGCCGTGAGGTATTGGGCGAGTCGCATGGAGGGTGAGCTGCATCCTGCTAAGAACCGCCTCTGAGGCGGACTTGCATATGGACGACAGCCTCCAATGAATAAATTTATTTTCTGGTGTGGTCACTTCCAGAGACAGCAATGGGTATTACTATGTATCTGCCTCTGGGTGCCTTACCATATACACACTACGTGATACGATCATTCCCCTTGTACGGAGTTGAGGTTCTCGACCCCGCACAAATGATCTACTCGACCGCCAGCCTTGGGTAACCACCAAAAACAAACAAGAAAAAAAAACGGCACCCTGGTTGTCTAGCTCACGCAGTGAGAGGCATGTTTTACAGCGTCGTCGCCAGGCGACGCCAACCCAACCCATAAATATATAATATGTTGATGGGGGGGGGTATAATATTGTGCGTGTTGTTGCGTAGCTGGTTATAGTATCTATATGTGTGTCTCTTTGGTACGCGAACCATCCTGCTCTCCTAACAACAAAAAACGACAAAAAAAAATCGATGAAGGGAGGATTCCGACCCTGATATCACTCATACCCTTCCATTTCCCTTCAATGTATTTCGACAAATCCTTGGATAGATTCTTCGACGTCCTCCCTACTAATCCTTCCATATTCCTGGCATACCCTGCCATGTGCATTCCTCGTCCCATACGTAGTATTCCTTCGTTACCCTTCCATCTCCCTCCATAGTCCTTCCCATCCTTTCCGACCCTTCCCTCTACTGGTGGTACCTCAATCATTCCAAAGCTTTTCGCATCCTCCTGCTTTGTCCTTCGATCGAAGACTAATCCCACCGGAGGGGATGTGCCCTTTTTCGGCTCAAAATTTCCCTGGTCGGTTAACCCATTCAGAACTGCAAAAACGTACCCCACACTAATTCCAAGTAGTTTGTCCCCGAATACGGGAGACCAGTTCTTTAAAGGGGGTTAAGCTACACATGTGAGCATGATAATTGGACTATATACTGCACCGGCGGGTATGATAATCGGACCACTGATGTAGTACCTGTGCTCGTGACTGTTCTCGACGAAAACAACTCCCATTCAAAAACACAAGGCACGTACCGTAGTGGGGAGGGAGGAGAAAAGCCTACTTAGTGACCTCGGATCTGAGTTACGACTAAAAGAGGGAGAGAGAACAGAAGGCCGAGAATAAGATATTAAATGGGTTGGGGGAAAAAAAAAAAAAAAGTGTCTGCATATGCGCTGCAGGCTCCGCAACAATGCTGTGAAATTCGGAGTCCTATAATACTATTTATAAATGGTCGCGAAAACGCTAATAGAACGAAAATCTGTTTTATGGCTGTACCAGGTCGTACAAATCGTTTTTTTGAAGGGACAACACGTAGCACACTTAACCCCTTGAACCCATTCAGAACTGAAGAAAATGTCCCACACTAATTCCAAGTAGTTTGTCCTCAAATTCGTGGGACCAGTTCTTAAGGGGTTAATAACTGGTCCCACGTAATTGGGTGCAAACTACTTGGAATTAGTGTGGGATTTGTTTTCAGTTCTGAATCGGTTAATACTAAATAGTATAAAATGTTGATCGGGTTGCGGCGAACAAGAAACTTCTTCGAGGCCCTAAGAAACCTCTTCGAGATATGGAAGCTTCTCGTGTAAGGACCTCAGATAAATACGTACACCAGCGGAGAGATTGCACGTATATGCGCGATCGAAGTATCACACTCACCTAGCAAATATCAGTTTCGACGAAATCCTCGATCTCACAGCTGTTTTTTTTTTTTTTTTTTTGTATATACCTCGTATATACGTGCAAGGTTATTTTAGATTTTTTACGTACTGTTCTACCACCTGGCAGCCCTGTTCCCATTTGGTACTTTGACTCTGCAGTGGGGGCATCCCATTTGGCACCCTGCTCCCACCCACAAGGTGCAGAAATATGTTCAGCCCTCCGCAGGAGCCGGGCGAAAGGCCCACCTGGCACCCTGATCCCGTTTGTGACCATGTAGGCCATACATGTCTAGAACAACCCTCGATATACATACAATCAACCGTATTGAATGTATGTGCGAATTCGAATATAGCCTTTTGCACGTATACTGTGCAATTTCTCCGCCGCTGCAGAAGATAAGGTACCACCCCTCTTATGTCCTTCCATAAAATTCCATAGACCCCTCCGTAACCCTTCCACGGTCCTTGCATAGATTCTTCCAAACCTTTCGTTTCCTTACACGCTCACCAATACCCTTCCATAGACCATAGAACCTTCCTTATAATATTTCCATATATTCCTTCCATACACACTCTTTCCATATCTCCATTCCGCACAATCCTTCCATATCTCTACCATACAACCCTTGCACACAACCCTCCGCACCCTTCTCACACCCACACCCGTACCTTCTTCGTCACCTTCTTCTCCCCCTCCCCCCCCCGCCTCCTCCCCCTCTTCCCCCTCCTCATCGTCGTTCCAGGGGGGGCACAGTCCCAGAGGCCGCAGAACGTCCCTCCTCGCCGCAAACATGACCGCGCACACAGCCGCCCTCTGCTCCTCTAGGGTAACATCCCCACCAGCACCTCCACCGCCGCCACCCCCACCAGCACCCCCATCTTTATCGTTACCGTCTGTGATTACCGGCATCGCCATGACGGACAGCAAAGGCCAGAGGACGCGGCGCATGGCCCAACCCTGCGATCATAACGGAACGGTGCGATAAGCACCCGGGGGGGGGGGAGGAGGAGGAGGTTGGGGTGGGGTAGGGTGGAGTCGGGTGTGGAGTGGTGCGTTGTGGAGCAGTATCGTACGATATGCTATGGTGGTATGGTATGGAATGGGTATGGAATGGTGTGGAAAGGAATGGTACGGTTATGGTATGGTATAGTATGATATGGTATGGTGTATGGTACGGTATGGTATGGTATGGCATGGGATGGCACGGTACGGTACGGTTCGGTATGGTATGGTATGGCGAGGCATGGTACGTTACAGTACGGTACGGTTCGGTATGTTATGGTATGGCGAGGCATGGTACAGTATGGTATGGCATGGCAACGCATGATACGGTACAGTACTGTACGGTTCCGTATGGTATGGTTCGGCATGGTACAGCATGTTATGGCATGGTATGGTATACACTATATACAGTAGTAAGGTACCCCGTTCCCCTCCTTACCTCATACCCCCGGTGAGAAAGGGGCAGGTGTTTCGAGCAACAGCGGCCAGCGCAGGGGCCACCACACCCACACCCCGCGAAGCCTTCGCCAACGCCCACGATGGCAATGCGACCACCACCTCTATCAGCGTCGTTCCGGGCTCCTGGTCCGCCTCCGGTATGGAGTGGAACTCCTCGCGTCTCTGCCAGGGGACAGGGGACGCGTCCGGGTAAGGTTATCACCCATTTTCTATCGTAGGTATCAGCAGGGGACAGAGGATGCGCCCGGACAAGGTTAACCTATTACATATGGTATACTTATCAGTGTCGTTCCAGGCTTCTGGTCCGCCTCCGGTATGGAGTGGAACTCCTTTCGTCTTTGCTAAGGGACAGGGGATGTGTCCGGATAAGGTCAACATTTGTATTATATATGTAGTACTTCAACGAAGCCCCACACCACTGCATGCCCCCCCCCCCCCGTGATTTGAATACTCCAAAATGATTCCAGTCCAAAAACGTGTTCCCCCGTGATTTGAATACTCCAAAAATGATTCCAGTCCAAAAAACATGTTATCAAGCAGCTCGTCCGCCAAAGAGCGGGCGCAGAGGTTACGTAAACGCTCTATAGGTTGTAAAAGGGCCCGTTAAATCCCGAGTAATTTGTCCCCATAAAGGTAGATGTCTAGATGGGTGTATGGAGGGATGTATGGCCCGCCTGGGCGGGGTATAAATTGTACGACTACCACTACTACTACTACGATTACTACTACTACATAGTGCTACTACTACTACTACTGCTACTTCTACTACTACTACTACTACATACTGCTACTACTACTACCTACTACTAGTACCACCACTAGTTCACTTTTCTGACTCTTGCGCTTCAACTGGCCACCTTAGCTGCAACGGCACCCTATCATTCCACACATTCGACATATCACACAGATCATTCCCACTTCATGATCCAAAACAGAGGAGATACATGTCTGATCTGTATGATCTGTACGATATGTACGATCTAGCTCATGTTTCTGGCAGGGACCCGTACAATCTGCATGATCTAGGACATGTTTCCTGGGTAAAACCGTAAAATCTGTACTATACAGATCCTGCACAACATCCCCTGAACCGCAGGTTAGTATCTAGATGATCTAGATCACCAGCAGATCTGTACTTACACAGATCCTGCACATCCCATAACGGAAGGTTAGGATCTAGACTATATATAGATGATCTATCTGTAGATGATCTGTGCGACGTATAGATCATTCGCTCACCTCCGCCACCACGGGCATGTCGACCAGCGTGGCCATGAAGATGTCATTTTCGCTCAGCGCCAGAAGCAGCCGGCTCAGCAGGACCAATAGGCCCACCTCCTGCAGCCGAGCGAGAGAGAAAGAGAGAGTAGGATAAGAAAACAAGGCCGATACGTACACAAAACGGGTGTAGCTGTACTCGTAAACGGGGTTTCACATCGGGACAGAACAGGAGGCGTTATTACCGACGGAAGCGGCGCCGGAAGAGGAGGGGGGACAGGGGACAGGAGACAGGGAACTAGGGGAACATGGAGCACGCGGGAGGGGTGGGGGGGGTCTCACGAGAACATAAATGGTGATATCATAAAATGAATGGTGAGACAATAACTGATGATAACACATGATGCGAACAAATCAATACTCTGGCGGGGGAGAGCCGTTGGAACAGAGAGACGTTGGTTCGCTTCGCTCACCAGGAGACGGATTCGACCAACCCCGAATTCCGATGTATACATACGTATGTGTGGGGTGCATGACATAAAACGGGTCCTAAGCGTCAGAACACGCAAAACACAAACGTCACAAAAAAAAACATACAAAAAAACATACGATCATACATACAACGAAATAAAAACGCAACAACATAAACCCGGGGAAAACGCAACCCAAAAACAAAAAAGTGTCACACAAATACACAAATAATAAAAACGAACTAAACACACACATAAACTGCTGTAACACCAGAAAGCTCACAAAACACAACCAACACAAAAAAAAAACACACACAAACACAAAACACAAAGCACAACGCAACAACACGAACAAAACACAAAACAAACTGAACGAACATGAAAACACAGAAACACAACACAAAGAAAAAACACACAAGCACGAAATATACACACAACACAACACAACACAACACAACAAAAACACACAAAAAACACACACGCAGAAAACTATATTTCTTGAAGGCAGTATATATGTACCTCTCCCAAGGGATGACTCCTTTGATGTTGGGCCCTTCGATCACCACCATCAGCACCATCAGCACCATCAGCACCAACACCAGCGCCATCGAAGGGGCCGGTGTGGTCTGCGTCGATCATGGTCCCCACAGCTTCCTCCAGAAAATGGGAAACGCACACGGTGGTGCCTCTCACGAGCTCCTGCAAGGGTCGAACAGGTGGCGGTGGTAAGGAGTGGGGGGGGGGGGGGGGGGGTGTACTCATGTTATGCATAACCGTAGTCGTATGATCATAGACGCTCTCACCCCTATAATGCCGGGACGGAGCGTAGGGGGGGTACTCATTTGTTGCTTGCCTTAGTCATTTGAAACATTGACCACGCATCCCTTTCGAGACGGAGGGGGGGGGGGATGAAGGCGTGCATGAACGCAAGCGAGAGAGCAGGGCAGGAGGGGGGTGTACTCATGTCGTGCATGGCTGCAGTCGTATGACCATAGACCCTCGCATCCCTACAATGCCGGGACGGAGCATGTCTGGTTTTCACCAACCAGGCAGACATTGCTAGCACCAAGCGCGAAGCGAAACGTGAGGTGTTGGGTGAGTCGCATGAAGGGTGAGCTGCATCCTACTACTTAGAACGGGGGGGGGGTGGCTTGGGGGTGTTGGGGGGGGGGGGCGGTGTACTCATGGTTGTGCACGAGGGGCCGTAAGTCATATACCATAGACCCTCGCATCCGCTACAATGCCGGCGACGAAGCACGTTGGGTTTTCACCAACCAGGGAGACATTGCTTGCACAACGCGGCGAAAGCGCGCGCTGAGGTATTGGCGAGGATCGTGAACATGGGAGGGTGAGCTGCATCCTGACTAAAGAACCGCTCTCGAGGCGGACCTTGCATGATGGACGACAGCTTGCATGAGTTAATTTAATTTCTGTGTGGGCGCAACTTCGCGGAGAACAGCAAATGGTTTTTTTAACTATGTAATGCCTTCGCGGACGCCTCTACGCATAATTAACAACTACGTGAAAGCGACCATTCCGCTTGTGCGGAGCAAAGGTTCTCGATCACCTCCGGCACAAATGATCTAACTGCGAGCGCCAGCTTTGGTGACCGCCAAAAAAAATAACAAAAAAAAACGGCACCTGGTTGTCTAGCTCACGGTGCAGCGAGTGGCGTGTTTTTACAGCGTTCGTTGCCAACCGACCGGCAACGCGGCAGACTATAAATATGATCATATATTTATACGGGGGGGGGGGGGGGGGGGTGTTCACGACTTGCTCCCGCTTCGACAAAACATGGTTAAAGCCTTCCTTGATTTTTTGTTAATTAAACCCTAACTGCGAGCGCCTGGGAAAATTCTCCGAACTTTCTCGGAACGAAGATAAAACGAGGCGCATGCCCTATACGAGTATGACAGGGGTAGCCCCAATTTTTTTATGAGGGCCCTCACGTCAGGAGCTCTATACTATTATTAAATAGTAAGTAATCCAACAACCGACATCGATACACAATGTAAGGAAAGCCCCAAGCACAATCAAAAGGGCCTATGGTATTGTGAAAAAAACATTACAGCAGTGGTGTACTCATCCTAACCCCTTAACCGTGATAGGACTGGAGTCCCGTTTTGGGGACAGATTACTTAGAATTAGAGTGGTTTGTCCCCATAACGGGACTGCAGTTCTAAAAGGGTTAAGAACTGGTCCCACGTATTTGGGGACAAACTACTTGGAATTAGTGTGGGATATGTTTGTTCAGTTTTGAATGGGTCAAGACCACCCCGTGGCAAATCCAAAAAAGTGGAAAATTTTATTCACATGGTCTTATCTGTTTCTACTTCAACATCACCTCGATCACCTCTATCACCACGAACAGCGGCAACAACAACAACAACACCTACACCACCACCACCACCACCAATAACAACGACCGGAACAAGAGCATCCACAACAACATCAACAACAACAAGATGAAAAGCAAGAACGACAACAAGAACAAAACGAAAACAAGAACGATAACAAAGAACAACAACAACAACGACAACAAGAACAACCACACTTAACACCAACACCAACAACACCACCAACAACAACAAGCATAACAACAACGACAACAAAGGTTGAGAGCCCCTCACCTCCGATGCCGCCAACCGGGGTACGAAGCGAGGATTCTCCTGCACGAACGCCGAGAAGACCATCAGCGCCTCCTGGTAAATCGACAAGGCCGACCCTCGCGGCCTGTTTTCGGTAAGCAAACGAAAAAAGAAAAAAAAAAGGAACGAAAACAAACAAAAGGAAAATATCAAAAATGAACATAATACCAAAATACCAAAAACAAAACAAACGACAAATAAAAAACAAACCAAAAGCAAGCAAAAAAGACGAAACTACAGGCAGAAACACACACGAACCAGACAGACACATAGATAATCAAACAATCAAACACACAGACGAACAAACTAACATACAAAAACAACACAAACAAAACAAAACAAACACGCCTTGAGAATGGGACAAATAGGAGGCTTGGATAGGAGCGGGCGTCATGTAAAGAAGGCAGCGGGAAATCCGAACGAGAGCTTCATTGCTCCGCACTTTGTCGTATGGACAATCATCACACAACATAATTCCACCTTCATGAAGAAGACACCACCACTGCTACTCCTACAATTTCTACTACCGCTGCTGCTACTGCTACTATTCCTGCTACTACCGCCACCACAGCCACCACCACCACTCTGAAGCAGCGCACAAGGTCGCGCAGCAGTACATCCATCCCTTCTCCTTATCTCCTCCCCTCCCCTCCCCTCCCNAGACAGACAGACAGACAGACAGACAGACAGACAGACAGACAGACAGACAGACAGACAGACAGACAGACAGACAGACAGACAGACAGACAGACAGACAGACAGACAGACAGACAGACAGACAGACAGACAGACAGACAGACAGACAGACAGACAGACAGACAGACAGACAGACAGACAGACAGACAGACAGACAGACAGACAGACAGACAGACAGACAGACAGACAGACAGACAGACAGACAGACAGACAGACAGACAGACAGACAGACAGACAGACAGACAGACAGACAGACAGACAGACAGACAGACAGACAGACAGACAGACAGACAGACAGACAGACAGACAGACAGACAGACAGACAGACAGACAGACAGACAGACAGACAGACAGACAGACAGACAGACAGACAGACAGACAGACAGACAGACAGACAGACAGACAGACAGACAGACAGACAGACAGACAGACAGACAGACAGACAGACAGACAGACAGACAGACAGACAGACAGACAGACAGACAGACAGACAGACAGACAGACAGACAGACAGACAGACAGACAGACAGACAGACAGACAGACAGACAGACAGACAGACAGACAGACAGACAGACAGACAGACAGACAGACAGACAGACAGACAGACAGACAGACAGACAGACAGACAGACAGACAGACAGACAGACAGACAGACAGACAGACAGACAGACAGACAGACAGACAGACAGACAGACAGACAGACAGACAGACAGACAGACAGACAGACAGACAGACAGACAGACAGACAGACAGACAGACAGACAGACAGACAGACAGACAGACAGACAGACAGACAGACAGACAGACAGACAGACAGACAGACAGACAGACAGACAGACAGACAGACAGACAGACAGACAGACAGACAGACAGACAGACAGACAGACAGACAGACAGACAGACAGACAGACAGACAGACAGACAGACAGACAGACAGACAGACAGACAGACAGACAGACAGACAGACAGACAGACAGACAGACAGACAGACAGACAGACAGACAGACAGACAGACAGACAGACAGACAGACAGACAGACAGACAGACAGACAGACAGACAGACAGACAGACAGACAGACAGACAGACAGACAGACAGACAGACAGACAGACAGACAGACAGACAGACAGACAGACAGACAGACAGACAGACAGACAGACAGACAGACAGACAGACAGACAGACAGACAGACAGACAGACAGACAGACAGACAGACAGACAGACAGACAGACAGACAGACAGACAGACAGACAGACAGACAGACAGACAGACAGACAGACAGACAGACAGACAGACAGACAGACAGACAGACAGACAGACAGACAGACAGACAGACAGACAGACAGACAGACAGACAGACAGACAGACAGACAGACAGACAGACAGACAGACAGACAGACAGACAGACAGACAGACAGACAGACAGACAGACAGACAGACAGACAGACAGACAGACAGACAGACAGACAGACAGACAGACAGACAGACAGACAGACAGACAGACAGACAGACAGACAGACAGACAGACAGACAGACAGACAGACAGACAGACAGACAGACAGACAGACAGACAGACAGACAGACAGACAGACAGACAGACAGACAGACAGACAGACAGACAGACAGACAGACAGACAGACAGACAGACAGACAGACAGACAGACAGACAGACAGACAGACAGACAGACAGACAGACAGACAGACAGACAGACAGACAGACAGACAGACAGACAGACAGACAGACAGACAGACAGACAGACAGACAGACAGACAGACAGACAGACAGACAGACAGACAGACAGACAGACAGACAGACAGACAGACAGACAGACAGACAGACAGACAGACAGACAGACAGACAGACAGACAGACAGACAGACAGACAGACAGACAGACAGACAGACAGACAGACAGACAGACAGACAGACAGACAGACAGACAGACAGACAGACAGACAGACAGACAGACAGACAGACAGACAGACAGACAGACAGACAGACAGACAGACAGACAGACAGACAGACAGACAGACAGACAGACAGACAGACAGACAGACAGACAGACAGACAGACAGACAGACAGACAGACAGACAGACAGACAGACAGACAGACAGACAGACAGACAGACAGACAGACAGACAGACAGACAGACAGACAGACAGACAGACAGACAGACAGACAGACAGACAGACAGACAGACAGACAGACAGACAGACAGACAGACAGACAGACAGACAGACAGACAGACAGACAGACAGACAGACAGACAGACAGACAGACAGACAGACAGACAGACAGACAGACAGACAAAGAGACAGACAGACAAGACAAAGAGACAGACGCAACCGACATAAAGCAAAACAGAGGGGAGAAAAGGGAAAATGAAGACGGGGAAAGGGTTGAAATCGATGGACGCATGTTGGGCGAGCGAGCGACGTCCTAGGGCCTAACCGGTATTCTTCAGTGTCATGCGGATCGAGGGAAGGGTAAACAAGGCCAAGGAGCAGCGGCCCGCCCACGGAACCCCCTATACCGTACATGCCTCATACAGTACCACTCCCCGACGGAGGGGGCAAGGGAGGGAGGCAATATAGCTGAAACGGGAACGGTATTGGAAACCGTAACGGTAATACTGGCGGTAATGGGCTTGGTAACACCAACGGGAACGCCAACGCTAACGGAACCTACAACGGTAATATATATACGGTAACGCAGGTGCTAACGGTAACGGGAACGTTAACGGCAACATGACCGGTAACAGTACCGACAACTGCAACGGTAGTAGGGACGGTAACGCAAATGCTAAC
This sequence comes from Saccharina japonica, assembly GCA_008828725.1. Classification (NCBI taxonomy): domain Eukaryota; class Phaeophyceae; order Laminariales; family Laminariaceae; genus Saccharina; species Saccharina japonica. Next base: position 703,778 of record MEHQ01003648.1, read on the forward strand.
GGTACTGGGAACGTTGCGGGCAACGGGAACGCGAACGGTAACCACAACGGTAATGGGAAAGATAACGCCAATGCTAACGGTGATGGGAAAGTCAACGGCAACGGGAACGCTAACGGTAGCGGCAAACACAACGGTCATGTGAAACGGTAACGCTCACATTGGCGGTAACTGTAACGGAAACGGAAATGGTAACACTGAATACAACCGCAACGACAACGACAACGGTAGACATATAGCGGTAACGGTAACCCTAGCGGCAACCCCAACGGTAACCGTAACGGTAACCGTAATGGTAACCGTAACCGTAACGGTAACCGTAACCGTAACCGAAACGGTTGACGGCGAATATCTACAAAGTGCAATCTTCATCGACATGCTGCCGTGCACGCTCGCTACATGTATCCACTCCTGCCTCCCATCCGCTTCCTCCTCCCACCCCACGGCCCACCCCCCCATCCTTCACC
>MEHQ01003648.1:706897-732520 GCA_008828725.1 Saccharina japonica
CCCCCCCCCCCCCCGCGCGCCCTACCCTCTCCACCACCACCAGCACCACCGTTACCCTCACCACCTCCACCCCCACCACCACCACCACCACCACCACCACTACCACCATCACCACCGCCACTATGCTTTGACTGACCTCCGCCGTCTCCAACACCAAGCGCGCAGGGCAGGGTCCGCCAGGAGGGCGGGGAACGCTCGGGTCAGCACCCGAATGCTGGCGTGCACCGTAGATATCGGAGGGCTAGCCTGGCGAGCCTCCATGAACCGTAACATGTTCGACAAAGCCTGCGACACACCAAGCAACAAAAATACAACACACACACGCGTTTTTTTTGTTTTTCGTTACGTGTCACAGGTAGTGATTGGAATGAAACAAAAACGCAATCTGTTTTGTTTTGTTTTGTTTTCTGTTTTATTTTGTATTGATTGGGTTGGGTTGGGTTGGGTTGAGTTGGATTGCGTTAGGTTCGATTTGCTTCATTCTGTTTTATGTATACTTCCAGGAGAAAACAAACGTTATGTCACCTAAGGTATTATAGGTGCATAGTGCAGACCATCCGCCGAAGGATGGCAGGGCGTATGGGCTATGACTGTGACCCTCCAAAAATAGGTGCTGGTGTCATACGTAGCCCCTACTAATAGGTCAGCGCTACAAGTAACGTACAGCACAAAGCAGACAGCAGGATACTCACAACATATTACGAATACGTAGGGCTTTCCTGGCGCACGTTCCAAAATATTTATGAGGCTTCGATAAAGTTAAAGTTGGTGTTACAAGTCGTACGGCCGCTGTCGTAGGAGCAAGCTATGAATATGCATCATATCATACGCATTTATGTAAACATATTATTTGTTAAGATGTTTTCTTTCAACGGTATTCAGAAGTCCCCGTTCCTTATGTAGTGCATGCTACCCACCAGGTACACTGTATAAAACCACTTGCGGAGAGGTGAAAGGTGCCACCTCAACAAAAAAAAAAAAAATGTCGTGCTCTTCTTCGTGTTGCTTCCCCGCGCAGCAGTTATCTGTTCCTCTTCAAGCATGTATGTTTTTTTCTATTAACAGAAGCGTTTCTGGTACGATCTGTGGGTCGAGCGCGGTAAAAGCGCGTCGCTGCGTCAGTATGCCGGTAATGCAGCAGTTATTATTATACGAGCAGGTATTTGCTGTACCTGCATACGACGTACCTGGTAAGATACTTGCTGTACGAGCATACTGGCAAGATACAGCAGCAGCAGCAGCAGCAGCAGCCCCGAACAACATACCAGAGAATGCGACTAATACTCTACTGGTACGTACATATCATACCCATACGTACAATAAACAATGCCTACACTGAGCCAAGTAGGGACTTTCTTGCAAACCGAAGGTCCACCGGGAATTAATTAACGAATTAATAAATGAACGAATGATGCGAAGGAAGAAAAAATCGAAGGAAGGAAGGAAGGAAGGAAGGAAGGAACGAACGAACGAAAGACACAAAATAGAAAGATAATCAAGAAAGGAAGTAAGAAAAATAGGAAGGAAAGAGGAGACAGAAAAAAGCGAAGTCAAAGCGAAACGAGTAAAAAGACAAGGAAACTACAGCAAAAAAAAAAAAAAAAAAAAAACAGAAAAAAAACGAAAACAATCCGAAAAAAAACTTATGAAGGGAAGGAAACAAAGCAAGCAAATCGAGTATAGGAGGTTTCTTGACGAGTACGAGTACGCCAAAAAGGGATACAAAACTCGGTCATCGCAATTCCGACTCAAGTCGAGAAAATCGAGAAAATCGAGAGAAAATCGAGAGAAAATCGAAAAGTAAAAGAAAGTCAAAAGTCGAAAAAACACGAAAAACAAAAACAAAAAACTAAGCGAAAAACAAACCCGAACAAACCGAAAAAAAGAATAAGAAAAAAAATACGGAACATCGAAAACTGCTCGCTCACCTCCCTTGCGAGCAGCTTGAGGTTTCCCGGCTGCAGCACCCTCATCGCCGTCATGTCGGACGCCGAGAACATCTGCTCGTAAGGCATACCGGGTATTCATACGAGTAGCATAAGCAAGAAGCACGACGACGTCGGACCAAATATGTCGGGTGACGCTATACTTTCGTCCCTTGACGAAAACGCCCTCAAGGAACTCCCCATGTAGTACAGAACACATAGTAAAAAACAGGCTAGTAAGAAAGCCAGGATAATAAGAAATCCCGGAAAATAAGAAAGCCAGGCTGAGATTTGAAGAAAGAGAAGAAATTCGGGAGTCGTTATCTTGAAATTAAGTGTAGAAAGCACCCGCTCTCGAATAAGAAATCCAGCCTGGACCAGATTTCCTGTTTCTCATTATGAATAGGTGTCCTGTACTGTATCGTTGGTGCGATATAAGAACTTGAGCAACAGGATATTTGCAACTATTAATACTGTTGTCGTCAAAATTGTCATAGTTGGAGGATGGCGGACAGGCAGTGCACAACCACGAACCTGAACAAAACAAAAGTAGGGGGGGTCATGAAATAAAGACCCTACGAGTATAGTACGCGACACATGTTGAGAATCTCTTTGTTTTTGGCCAGACTGGAATTCTTGTGTAAGACTGGATGTGTTCCACACTTTTTTTCAGTACAAAGAGGTCGCATTCTTATTTCCCCGCCCAAAATCTCAGTCTCAAACTCTTAATTATCAGATTCTTAACATATGTCGCGTCGGCTGGAGTTCTCATTAAGGCGGCTACCGCCACGTACTCGTAGAACCTTTAGCTTTCGCTTATACTAGGAATCGCTATGTAGGAACTAATAAATAAAGACACTACGTACGTACTCGTAGAGCCTTTTAGCTTTCGCTATTACTAGGGATCGGTATTGTAGGAACTTGTGCAGCAAGGTATTTGCACCTGTCGTCAACTTGTTAGCGTTTCTGGACGGTGTATACACGTCGGACGCTTCAGGAAACTGCACTCGAAGGGGCTGCTTCCTACCCTGGTATTTGTTTTGGCGTTGTCATAATTCGAAACTCGCATTTCGCTCGTCATTACAAATATTTATACCATATATATTTGTACCGGTATGTTACAATGATTATTACCCTGGGCTGGGTAATCGATCAAAAGATTTTACCCCTACGAGTCGTACAGCTCAGCAGGTAACAACCTTCACATTTGGCGTCGTCGGCAGGACACGGGTGTCGAATCTCTCACTTCGAACGTTTCTTTTATAGAAACGCCTGAGCGTACGTGCGTCCCTACAAAACATGTCTCTCTGGTTCCGCAGGTTTCGAAACAAAGCGGGTGTATGGGTCGAAGCATCACACACAGCTTGCAACGACGAGTGTCGACGAAATTGTCGATCTCACAGCTGTTTTTTTTGTTAATGTAATAATTATATGTCAAACGTACGGCCGTGTACGGTACCGATACGCCCCGAGGATCCCGCCGTTCAGAAGGGGGGGGGGGGGCGTGTTGAAAGGACACACCCTGGGCTGGGTAATCGATCGATATTTTACGCCTATAGCTTAGTAGGTAGCACCTTCACAGGTGTAAGAAAAAGGTAGACCTCGCTATCAATAGGAACTCCTAGCGCTGGTGGGTATTTGTAGCTGTCGCCAAGTCAACTGCAATTGGTCATGTTGCCGGTTGGGATCCGTGTATTCTGCTCGGCCTAGCACACATTTCCTGAGTTGGATCTGTACGATCTCTGCAGACCCTGGACAGTCTCCCACGACGGCAGGTGAGGAACTACAGCACATTATCTAGATCATGATCTGTCCGTAAATTATATATCAATAGTCATGATCTATCTGTAGATAGTCTAGATCATGATATGTCTGTAGATGATCTATATCACGATCTATCTGTAGATGAGCTAGATCATGATCTGTCCGTAGATGATCTAGATCATGATCTATCTGTAGGTTATCTAGATCATGATATATCTGTAGATTATCTAGATCATGATCTATCTGTAGATTATCTAGATCATGTACAGAGAGATCATGATATATCTGTGGATGATCTAGATCGTGATATATCTGTAGATGATCTAGATCATGATATATATGTAGATCATGATCTATCTGTAGGTTATCTAGATCATGATATATCTGTAGATGATCTAGATCATGATCTATCTGTAGATGATCTAGATCATGATCTATCTGTAGATGATCTAGATCATGACCTGTCCGAGGTGGGTCACGTATTAAAAAAACAAATGCGTCACAGGTCTCACACCTCATAAAAGGCATCCTCTTCCAGATCGCTGGCGAAAATTCCCTGCCAAACCTCCGCCTGCTGCTGCTGCCGCTGCTCCTCCTCCTCCTCTTCGTCCTCCTTCTCCCCACGCCCCTCCGACCCTCCCGAGGCACCACCTGCTATCTGGAACTCCAGCAGTGTGTGCACGGCATCTCTCAGGGTCTCCGACTCCTTTCCGGCAGAGTTTCCCATTGGTGGGCTTGGTCGGGACGGAGGATCAGGGCTTGGACCAGATCAGACTAGTAAACGCGCCGATATGACGCTTGCTGCTGCATGGTGTTTAGTCGATAGGGGAGGGGTGAGCAAAGGAGACCGAAAACGTGTGTCAGGAAGGCGGTAGGCGAGGAGAGCGGGAGAAGATGTTGGTGGGGGATAGAGAGGCGTGCCATCTGAAGAGGGGTCAGTTTCCATATTGGTCTTTGTCGGGAGATATCAGAGGTTGTATCAGACCAGACCCCTCCCCTTGAGAGGTGGATAACGCATCGCCATGACACTGCTGCTGCATGGTGGTTAGCAGGGGAGAAGGGGGGCAAAGGAGAGGTTTATCAGGGAGGCGGGAGGTGGGCGGGAGGACGGGAGAAGGTTTTGGTGGGGGATAGAGAGGCGCGCTGCCTGAGGAGGGGTAATTGGAGGAGGGCAGCAACGGAGAGGTTTGTCAGGCTAGCGGGAGGTGGGCGGGAGAGAAAGGCCCTATACGTACAACACCACCAGGTACATAAACCCGTACAACACCACTGTGTGATTGGTCAAGGCTAAGTAGCCGCTCGATCGGTCGGTACCAGAAGCACTGCTGTGTGATTGGTCGAGGCTGCGTAGCCTTTCGACCGACCGGTACTATACATACTGATGTGTGATTGGTCGAGGCTACAAAGCCTTTCGACCGTTCGGTACCAGAAACACTGTTGTGTGATTGGTCGAAGCTACGTAGCCTTTCGACCGGTCGGTACTATAAATACTGATATGTGATTGGTCGAGGCTACGTAGCCTTTCGATCGGCCGGTACTATAAAATTATGGCACTTTGAAAAAAAAGGGCAGCGGCCAGTACACCTGGTCCGTTCGGGGCCAAAAACAGGTACATACTAAAATCACGTTTATAACGCACCCCACGAACCTGCCGTTCCTTGCAACACAAAGTAGAGTTTTTTCATGTTCTTCATGTTCGCCCGGTGGCTACGTATACGAGTAGCTGCTATTAATAGTACGAGGAACGAACGCTTGCTGCTGTATTCTCCCTTCTCAGCTTGCGACACCCCTGTGGTATTCCAAGTCAACCACAATCCCGAAGGGGAGCCTTCTATCTCGTATTATTTCGGCGGAGGTGTGCAGGTAGATATGTGTGTCGCTCGAGTGGCGTGTGGTGCGAGGTGGCGAGGTGCGAAGGGAGGAGGGGGTCTCCGCGTACGTCGGCATTTGTATAGGGGGCATAGGGTGGAACTATGAAGGGTCTCTGATTGGCTTTAAAACGACAAAAAAGGTGAAAGTCAAGCAGAGTATACAAAATCAGGTATAACTGGGTTTTAAAGGGGAAAAAACAGGTACAACGAGTTTTGGACCAATGGCAGGGCACGTGGAGTGCGTTTTTACTTAATTTCAAGCATGTACCTGTTTTTGGACGCAAACGGACCAGGTATACCTGTTTTTGGCCGCTGCCCAAAACAAAACGTTACCGAAACACGCGGCAGAACAGCACGACCGCCTCTGCCGACCTCAAACCCTCCAAACGGTTGGCGATAAGGATAGGGTTAGGGTTAGAGCTTTACGGTTGGGGTCGGGTTGGGTCTGGGCCAATGTACAAGACAGAACTTGACCAAAAAGGTTTCGCAAGAGTTAATGAACAAAGCGGTGGTGTATGCACAAAGGGGGTACGAGTACTCGGCGGGATAAAGTTTTGGTAGGGGACAAAGAGGCGTGCTGCTTGGGGGGGGGGGGTTAGTTTCCCACTAGGGTTGGTCGGGAGGGACCGCAGATAGATCCAAACCAGACCTTGTCAGGTTAGCACGTCGATGTGAATGACGCTGCTGCATGGTGATTGGCAGGAGGGGGGGGAGGGTGGAATGTTTGTCAGGGAAGCGAAAGGGGCGGGAGCGGGGAGGGGGGGGGTAGGGGGTAGAGAGGCGTACCTCCTTCGGTTTTTAACTATGATATTAACTACATAGTAGTAGTGCTGACAGCAGTAGTACAATAGCATGTGTGACAAGTGTACGAAAACGAGTAGCAGTGGTAGTAGTAGTAGTGGTAGTAGCATAAGCAGTAGCAGCAGTAGTAGTAGTAGTAGTAGCATTCGTAGTATCAGTAGTAGTAGTAGTAGTAGTAGTAGTGGTAGTAGTAGTAGTAGTAGTAGTAGTAGTAGTAGTAGTAGTAGTAGTAGTAGTAGTAGTAGTAGTAGTAGTAGTAGTAGTATGAAACAACAGTAGTAGTGGTAGTAGTAGTAGTAGTCGTACACGAGCAGTAAGACAAACACAAATAATGCAATGATAATAGTGGTATCAATAGTAGTACAGGTGATTACGGCTGTATTCCTGGTACTTTGGTGCTACTAACCCCTTGGGACCCAAGCATAGCGACCGGAACAAAACGACTCATTCGTCCGGTCATACCAAGCGTGTCAGTCAGTCAACGGCACGAGTTTTACCAACGTCGCCGTGGACGCGCGATAGCACGAGCTTTGTCATGCTGCCCACGTGCCGTCGATAAACATCAGACTCGTTTAAGGGGGAAACATAAGAAAACCCTACCCATAGGTCGTGCGGACCTCTCCGGTCTGATCCCACCCGAACCTGATGACCTGATTCCATTTGGTACCCTGCTCCCACCCACAAGGTGTAGAAAATAAATTGTGAAAAAAAAACGAGCCGTCGGCAGGAGCCACCGGAGGCCAACCGCCCACCCCATTATCTATCGCCCTCCACCCCTCCACCCCTCCACCCCCTCCCGCTTTTTGTTGCCTCTCCATCCACTACCAACACCTCCTTCCCTGCCCCCCCCGCCCACCTTCCAATACCATACAGGCACTAAATGAGTGTTGGGTATCGGACGATACGATACCAACAAACAAAAAAAAAATTAACAGGGAACCATACTCGTAGTGAATAGGACCATATAATTGTTGGTAAAAATAGGTAAAAATAGGTAAATGTATACTGGTAGGTTTTTGTGTCTATCGTAGGTCCTATTTACTAATAGTATGGTCCCCCGCAATGCGTAATCGGTACAATTTAGATATGTGGTGCGAGGTCGAGGCTTTCGTTTAGTATCTGCTTCAAAAATACGGGAGAGGGGCGCCAGGGGGGGGGGGGGGGGGTGTACTCATGTTGTGCACGGCCGTAGTCATATGACCATAGACCCTCGCATCCCTACAATGCCGGGACGGAGCGCGTTGGGTTTTCACCAACCAGACAGACATTGCTTGCACCAAGCGCAGGGGGGGTACTAATTTGTTGCTTGCCTTAGTCATTTGACCATTGACCACGCACCCCTTTCGAGACGGAGCAGGGGTCCTACTCCTAATAGAGACACCTCCAACAGTTGGACGCTCAATACGTCGTTTCCATATACAGAGCACGCGACAGATGTTAAGAATCTGATACTTAAGAACTGGTCCCCCGTTTTCGGGGACAAACTACTTGGAATTAGTGTGGGATACGTTGTTCAGTTCTGAATGGGTTAAGCAATTTGAGACTGATATTTTGAGGGGGAAAAAAAGAATGCGATCTCTTTGTACTGACAAGAGTGTGGGAACACACCCAGTCTTACGTAACAAGTCTAGTCTGGCCAAAAATAAGAGCTTATTAACATCTATCGCGTTCTACTGTATTACATATTTATAGATACCAGGTTTATAGAAATGTTTTGCTAATCTTTCGTATCCCCTTCCTGTGTCACCGCCTGTGGCCACCAGCCAGGCAGGGGGGAGGGGGTGGAGCGCAAAGCACTTTCGACAAGACGCAGCGAAAGTTCGATATTTCGGTACATCGAAACTTTAATACGATATCCAACACTAACTGCTGTATATATACGTCGTATAGCATCCCCTAGCCCAGCGGCAGCCCCGGTGCGTCATGTTGTCGATGCTGCTGTGATGGTTACTTGTATTCCGGCACATTTTCCTGCCCCAAAGAGGGATGACAGCACTCACTCTGGCCGAAATTATAAGCTATATTTTTAACTCTGAGATGAAGTTAACAGGCAGCTTATGTTTCCGACCAGAGTGGTATAGCAGCAGCAGCAGCAGTAACGGGTCCTCCAACAAGCAACACCCGTGTACCCTGGAATGCACGATGAAATATGAATAACGTACACGTAATCTGAGCAAAAAGCCTTGAAACTTGAAACTGTTCACATGATAATTTTTACGGGGGGCCATAGTGAATAGAGGTACACACAAAAACCTACGATACACTTCCCCTATTTTTACTATCAAAATTACTATGCCCCCCCGCAACATATATACGAGACATATCCTTGAGCAACATCAACCTTGCGCATATACGTATCAATTCCTAGTAGGGCTGGGGCTGGGTAGTGGTAGCTCCAGCTAGGGCAACGAATCCCGCCTGCCAGCAACTAGGAAAATGGTTCCGAAGAGGAGCCTGGGGTCGCGACCCCGTCTCGAACGGGATGCGTGGTCAATGGTCAAATGACTAAGGCAAGCAACAAATGAGTACGCCCCCCCCCCCCCCCCCCCCCCCCCCCCCCCCCCCCCCGCCCCTCCGCTTGTGAGGGAGCCCCGACGGAGGCGCCGCCGGAGGGCCTCGCTGGAGGCACCCTGCCGGAGGTATGATACGTTCTTACGCGATTTCGCTTCACTATTACTATTAGGCTAGACTACTCGTAATATGGTAAGAGCTTTAAAATATGTTGATTTTTGGGCTACATTGTTCGAAGGCTAAGTTTTGGTGGTCGTATTGTATAAATATTTATATAAATATGTATAATATGTACATATTCATATATACGTCGTACGTGCATAGATTGATTGACTCAGAAAAAAATATAAAATACGGGCAAGGTGTATACTTCGAGTATATAAACATCGTGATTGGTGATGTCCCCTCTACGATCTACGCGCAGGGGCTCTTTTGACATGGGTTTCTGTTGTATTTAGAGGTTTTCCCGGCGACGATAGGGCCCCATCCCCGGTTCGGCAATCCCTCCTTGTATCTACAACTCCAACCACCCGGGGACGAAAAGAACGGTCCACCAGTTCGATACTGCTCCGCACGGTGTGGAAACCCCAGCCCCACCGCTCGATCGCTGATTGGCTGGGGCTCGCTCCCTCAGCCAGGAGATAAGGAGATGTGTGCGAAAGGTACTTACTGTAGTTACGCTGTAGTCGGCAAATTCATTGGTAAAGAGTGGGAGGGGGGGGGGGGGGGGGGACGATTGCTGCTGTAGTCGAATGGAGATTGCCGGGCGTTTTTAGTTCAGTTTTGGACACGCATAACATGCTGTAGGGATTTTTAGGTGTACCTCTTCGGACTTGTGTATCCTTTCCCTGCTAAGTGTACGTGTTCTTAGGATTCTCTGATGGCTCTAGCACTTTAGTGACCACGGGCCGTGATCTTGCTAGATCAGACTATTTTTTTTTTTTTTTTTTTTTTTTTTTTGTCCATCCCATTCATTATCTATAGGGATTAGCAACTGAAACGAGTTTAATGTGACGATAACAACAACTGCAGTACCAAGCCTTTTTAGCAATACCAGGTACTTGATCTGGCAGGCTGATGGATAGGTTTAACTACTGCTGTTGTACGAGTAGCTCTGATCGCTGATCACGATTTCTTAGTCCATACCAGGTACCAGGTACGAGTATTCATTACCTGGTAGTATCTTCCAAATAGTCACGTTGTTACGGTTTTTTCTTACGTACTGGCCTTACACTGCTGTACCACTCGGAACGAAAATGTTAAGACCGTTTGGTCTCCACATTTATAACGCGACGGTCCTTATATTTCCGTTCAGGGTGCTTCCAGCTTCCAGGTATCGTACAATGATGAACATACTCGTACACTTTCGTACAGCAGTAGTGGACCCGTACATGCCGTACATATGAATACGATACCATGACCCAGCCCGCCGCCCGCGGAGTGTTTTTTCTTTCGTTGTTTCTTCCGTGTGGTGTTTTCCATTTGATTCCAGTTTGTTGTTTTCCGTCTGTGTGATCAAATTTCGTCCTCCTTTGTTCTGTGTTCCATTTACGAATAGGCGGATGCTTCTGCCAATACTGGTACGTAGAGGCACAGAAATAGAGATATCACCATCGATATCGTTATCGAACGTGGTGCTGTCGTGCTTCGTACCTACGTACTCCGAAAAATAAATAAATAGTTCGGCCTAGCCGCAAGCGAAGGCGAAAGCCGACATATCAGATATTTCTGCGGCCCCTCGGACGGTCGGTCTCAGAAGCTACCCAAGAAGAGCGTTCGGGGGGGGGAAAGAGACTGACTGGTGTCTACCCTCTGCTTGCGACCAGGCGAAGCTCCACCTGGCCATGGAGCAAGGTACATGCTGTAGTGCTATGTACTGCTGCTGCTGCTGGGTGTCGCACGTAGCTCGGTTCATATACCACAAGCAGGAGGGCTCGAAATACAGAAGGCACGTAGAACTCGTATAATGTGACGTGATACATATGGGCGCCGCAATAGGAAAGGAGTTGCGGTGATTCACGATCAGGTGCGCGCAGCACTCCCCCAGCGCAGCCCCTGCCTTCCCCTCCGGCCCCAAACATCTCACCTATATATGCGCTTCGTCACAGCATTCAGCGGTCCCGGTATGCGTCGCTCTCTCTCCCTCTGCTGCCGTGTGTGTCCTATGGAAGCAACAGCAGAGTCGACTCCAAAATTCCGTGTATGATGAGAGCATGCAATATTTTGACTTGATTTTTACACACAACAAGGAAACACGGAAGGTTTCGACTCTTCGAAAAAGCGTTTTCGATCGGTGGGACGCAACTGAGAATGCCGATAGTTTGACCAATCACAGGCCGCACTTTCGCGGGACTGTCAGGAGTCTGTAACGGCTGAAATAGAAACGCTGTGAATACGACGAGTACGACGATCGACGATACGACAATACGACGATAGACGATGAACGATGGACTGACGTCTGCCTGCGTGTAACGGAGCTCGTACCATGCATGTATGTACGTCTCTCTCCTCTAGGCTCTAGGATGAAGAATCAGCACAGACCCGCGCTGGGTGTGCTGGAAGCTGGATGTGTTTGTTTGAGTAGTGTGTGTTAGGAACCTGGAAAACGCGCCAAAAAAATACCGCTGCTGCGTGCAGCTCCGTGGGCGTAAAAACGTAAAACTGTAAGGAACGCTTGGTATTCAAATTACTACAGTAATACGTAAAACGCTTGGTATTCATATTACAAGAACGGTGGGAATGAGGAGCGTGACAGACGCCTTCAAGTGGTCAAACTCCTAACTGCATTAAGCTACTGCGTTGGCGGCTCTTCTCTTTTTGCTGTGTTCCTGCAATTAATTGTCATTGATGGGATCGTTTTTTATTCTAAGCGATTTGGGTCAGCACATAAACCTTTTTTTACTGACCGGCAGGTAATTGATGGGTGTGCGTGGTGGGTGAGAGATTTACTGGGTTGGTCGGTTGGTCCCTCGGCTGGTAGTCCCACAATCACCAACACCACCCACCAACATTTACTGTTAATTAAGCGATGCGTGTCAGCGCAAAAACCTTGTACGAGTACAGAGAAAAATGTACCAGTAAACAAATACATCTGAATCATTTCATAATTCGTTTTTGTTGTATGATCTTTTTGCTCGTATTTTGTAAAATCTGTATCAGGTATCAGGTCGGTTGGTCCCTGGGCTGGTAGTCCTACAATCACCAACACCACCCACCAACATTTATTGTTAAGCGATGCGTGTCAGCGCAAAAACCTTGTACAGAGAAAAATGCAAACTAAGAAATCTGAATCATTTCAGAATTCGTTTTTATTTGTATTGTCTTTTTGCTCGTATTTCGTAAAATCTGTATCATTTCAGAAATCGTGTTTTATTGTCTTTTTGTTTTCTGCATCTCTCAGCAGCAGCAGCAGATAAGAAATGGGATGGACAAAAAAAACAAAATGCTGCTGCTGCTGAACGAGTGCGTACCAGGAACCACCACCAAACCACGGGACGAAGCCACCACCAACCACCACCAGCCACTACGAGCAACAACAACTTCTGGTGCTCCTGCGGCTCGTGGGGCAGGGGTGGTGGCGGTGGTGGTGATGGTCGTCGTTGTGGTGTTTGCTGGTGATGGTGGTGTGTGTGCTGTGTGCGATGATGGTCTTCCTCTTCTCGTCCGATCATCACCGTTGTTGCTCTACTGCCGAGAAATGTGGTCTTCAGTTTCAACCCTTGACAGCCTTGACATGCCGTGACTGTCACCAAACAACTAGTTTTTAGTGTGGAACACGCCACCCTACACCCTTGACAGCGCATGTTTTGCCTTGCTTGACATGTCTCCTCATCGTTGCTATATACTACTGCTAGTTTGCTCTACTGCCGAGAAATCCCAGTGACACAATTTGGTACTGGCAACAGTTTAGGGCAGTCACTACCGCCTAGCTCTCCGATCTCGGCACGGCTTTCGACACGAATAGCACAGAACGGTCGGCACAAATAGCGGGCCTCTATCAGTCCCGAGCGTGTCTGAATCGGTTCAGTGTACGCGTCGCGCGCCAAAAAAAAGCAAAGCGAAAAAAAAAAGCAAAGCGAACGAAGTGCGAAGTGCAGACGAGCAGACAGACGAGCAGACAGACGAGCAGACAGACAAACCTCAATATTAAGGATTCTTTAAATAAAGCCACGCTGCGGCAGCTTTCAGAACTGTTTTTTGTCCGTTTGTGTCCGTTCGCGACCAGGGGGGTACACCCCCACGGGCACATACCCAACCATTATGAAGAGCATCTATTGATGCTTCGAAGGGCTGCGCCCTTCTCAGCATCAATATCTCCTCATTACAAGAACGGTGGGAATGAGGAGCGTGACAGACGCCTTCAAGTGGTCAAACTCCTAACTGCATTAAGCTACTGCGTTGGCGGCTCTTCTCTTTTTGCTGTGTTCCTGCAATTAATTGTCATTGATGGGATCGTTTTTTATTCTAAGCGATTTGGGTCAGCACATAAACCTTTTTTTACTGACCGGCAGGTAATTGATGGGTGTGCGTGGTGGGTGAGAGATTTACTGGGTTGGTCGGTTGGTCCCTCGGCTGGTAGTCCCACAATCACCAACACCACCCACCAACATTTACTGTTAATTAAGCGATGCGTGTCAGCGCAAAAACCTTGTACGAGTACAGAGAAAAATGTACCAGTAAACAAATACATCTGAATCATTTCATAATTCGTTTTTGTTGTATGATCTTTTTGCTCGTATTTTGTAAAATCTGTATCAGGTATCAGGTCGGTTGGTCCCTGGGCTGGTAGTCCTACAATCACCAACACCACCCACCAACATTTATTGTTAAGCGATGCGTGTCAGCGCAAAAACCTTGTACAGAGAAAAATGCAAACTAAGAAATCTGAATCATTTCAGAATTCGTTTTTATTTGTATTGTCTTTTTGCTCGTATTTCGTAAAATCTGTATCATTTCAGAAATCGTGTTTTATTGTCTTTTTGTTTTCTGCATCTCTCAGCAGCAGCAGCAGATAAGAAATGGGATGGAAAAAAAAAACAAAATGCTGCTGCTGCTGAACGAGTGCGTACCAGGAACCACCACCAAACCACGGGACGAAGCCACCACCAACCACCACCAGCCACTACGAGCAACAACAACTTCTGGTGCTCCTGCGGCTCGTGGGGCAGGGGTGGTGGCGGTGGTGGTGATGGTCGTCGTTGTGGTGTTTGCTGGTGATGGTGGTGTGTGTGCTGTGTGCGATGATGGTCTTCCTCTTCTCGTCCGATCATCACCGTTGTTGCTCTACTGCCGAGAAATGTGGTCTTCAGTTTCAACCCTTGACAGCCTTGACATGCCGTGACTGTCACCAAACAACTAGTTTTTAGTGTGGAACACGCCACCCTACACCCTTGACAGCGCATGTTTTGCCTTGCTTGACATGTCTCCTCATCGTTGCTATATACTACTGCTAGTTTGCTCTACTGCCGAGAAATCCCAGTGACACAATTTGGTACTGGCAACAGTTTAGGGCAGTCACTACCGCCTAGCTCTCCGATCTCGGCACGGCTTTCGACACGAATAGCACAGGACGGTCGGCACAAATAGCGGGCCTCTATCAGTCCCGAGCGTGTCTGAATCGGTTCAGTGTACGCGTCGCGCGCCAAAAAAAAGCAAAGCGAACGAAGTGCGAAGTGCGAAGTGCAGACGAAGTGCAGACGAGCAGACAGACAGACAGACAAACCTCAATATTAAGGATTCGTTAAATAAAGCCACGCTGCGGCAGCTTTCAGAACTGTTTTTTGTCCGTTTGTGTCCGTTCGCGACCAGGGGGGTACACCCCCACGGGCACATACCCAACCATTATGAAGAGCATCTATTGATGCTTCGAAGGGCTTCGCCCTTCTCAGCATCAAATATCTCCTCATTATGAAGAGCATCTATTGATGCTTCGAAGGGCTTCGCCCTTCTCAGCATCAATATCTCCTCATTATGAATACTTAGTAACGATCCTTACGATCCTTGTACAGCAGTATACAGGACAACTATTAATAATAAGAAACAGGGAATCTGGTCCACGGCGGGTTGGATTTCTTAGTTGAGAGAGGGTGCTTTCTACACTAATTTCAATATAACGACTCCCGAATTTTCTTATTTTACTCTAAATCTCAGCCTGGTTTTATTATTAGCCTGTTTCTTATTTGGTGTCCTGTACTGTATATTATACAGCAGTATTCTCGCCCAGAGGGCGTGGCTTTTATTCGTAGAGAACAAACACGAGATCGTGGTGCGCACTTGCTTGTGTCGTACACAGCAGAAGTAATGGCCCGCTCGTAAGAAAGTAACTCACAAGAAAGTCAGCCTGAAAACTTGAAAAAAATAAGAAAGCTTTCAGCCTACTACGTAGTCAGTGCCTAACTTCTTTAACTTTTAGTAATGTGGCCCCTTCCTGTGGCTAGCCTGGGCCCAAGGTGCCATTGTGTACTACTAAAAAAAACGTTTTCTCGGGGACCAAAATAAGAAAGCGAAACATTAGAAAGTGTCTTTCGAGGGCGCCCAGAATAAGAAATTCAGTCTGAGCGCGATTTCAGGTTTCGTGTGAGAGTGTCGGTACTGTACAGCACCGGACACCTATTATATACACGTATAACTTATGTCTGGTAAGAAACATGAGAGCTGGTCCAGGCTGGATTTCTTCTTTGAAAATATGGCTGCGTTCTACACTGCTAATTTCAGTCTAGCGACTTCCTCCTTTACATTATACTTAGTTTATCCTGTTTTATCAGCCTGACTTTCTAATATCTGATAAGAAACAGGAGGAGAGCTGGTCCAGGCTGGATTTCTTATCTGAAAATGGGTGCGTTCTAGACTACTATCAGTATTATACTCGTAGTGACGCCCGAATTTCTCAGTTTCCTGTTATTCTCAGCCTGCCTTTCTTATTGCTCGTTTTCTTATTATTGATAGGTGATACGTATAACACTTCCGTGTACCGTGCGAATCCAAAATCTATCATCACATCATCCCACCACCACCCCCCGCCTGCCCAATCCAGCAGTGGCCAAAAATCTGCAAATCGTCATGTTTTGCCGTCACATTTTAGTGCCGAAGGGTTGAACTTCTCTGCTGTTTGTTCTTTCTTTCCATCGTCATCCAGCAATAATCCAGAACAACACAGAATACACAACAACACAACAAGGAGTCGTCACCAGTGTCTGTTGTTCTGATTGAATACTACGTACGTACGTAGAAAAAAGAGAGGAAAAAAAAACTACTCGTATTTCTGCTGTATACGAGTTGACACGTATTAAATGTATGCTATCATGTACTGAAGCAGGGGCGTCCAGAAAAAAGAGAAAACGACACACCACACCCCCAGAGGTCGGAATAGAAAACCGTTGCAACCGTTGTGATCACATGATGAAATAAGAAAATGGGAAATAAAAATTATCCTTATTTTTATTTATTTTCACTTGGTTTTAGTAACCCCCCCGTCCCCCCTAACGAAAAAAAATTCTGTGAGATGTCGAAAAACAAATTCGACCACCCTCGTACAGTACATCATCGAATCGTTTTCGGGGATCGAATCTCAGTGGGTCGGTTTAGAGTATATTGAAAATAAATAAATAATAATGGGTGAAAAGAACGGTTTCATATTATATTATACATAATAATATGAAGATAACACACAACAACATAATAAATAACGCAGTCTGGCGAATGACGATGATTGTTTGTGTGTGGTGTGTGGTGACTTCGTCTGTTTTTTTTTTGTTTTTTTTTTTTGTGACTGGAGGACGAGTTAGGGCCCGAATTAACGAGTATAAAATAAATTCAATTTGGAAAAAACAAAATTCAAATTCGCTTTTCATTGGTCAACACACGCACCAGCACCAAACCTTATACCCCAAGATCCTAATCTTTGGTGCTGGTGCGTGTGTTCACCAATGAAAAGCGGATTTGATTTTTTTTTTCCGAATTGATTTTTTTTCTTCTTCGTTAAAACGGGCCCTTACGTAAAAAACACTGCATGCTGTGGGTGTGCGTCGTACGCGCATGATATGATACTACTATTATTATAATACCGTGTGGGGAAGCACAATTCGACGCGAGACGACGAGGGAAGAAAGGGCTGAAATCTCCTCGCGATAAAAATGCAAGGCAAGTACCGTGTGTGTGTGTGTGTGTGGTCTTCACACCGTACGTAGTGGGGGAGGGGGGGAGAAGAGCCTCTACTTTGTGACCCCGGATCTGAGTTACGACTAATAATATATACTCGTAGGAAAAGGAGAGAAAGGAAGGNATTAGAGGAAAATAAGAAATTCGGGAGTCGTTATCTTGGAAGTAGTGTAGAAAGAACCCTCTGTCAAATAAGAAATCTAGCCTGGACCATATTTCCTGTTTCTTATTAGGTGTCCTGTACTACTGTACAGTACACCATTACATTGCAGGTATACATTCGGGCCTCGTTGAGATATAATGTACGTAAAAAACAATAATTGTCAATAATGATATTATAGGAAACAGCAGTAGAATTGCGTTGTAGTTTGTATTGGAGTTAGGGCCCGAATTAACGAGTATAAAATAAATTCAATTTGGAAAAAACAAAATTCAAATTCGCTTTTCATTGGTCAACACACGCACCAGCACCAAACCTTATACCCCAAGATCCTAATCTTTGGTGCTGGTGCGTGTGTTCACCAATGAAAAGCGGATTTGATTTTTTTTTTCCGAATTGATTTTTTTTCTTCTTCGTTAAAACGGGCCCTTACGTAAAAAACACTGCATGCTGTGGGTGTGCGTCGTACGCGCATGATATGATACTACTATTATTATAATACCGTGTGGGGAAGCACAATTCGACGCGAGACGACGAGGGAAGAAAGGGCTGAAATCTCCTCGCGATAAAAATGCAAGGCAAGTACCGTGTGTGTGTGTGTGTGTGGTCTTCACACCGTACGTAGTGGGGGAGGGGGGGAGAAGAGCCTCTACTTTGTGACCCCGGATCTGAGTTACGACTAATAATATATACTCGTAGGAAAAGGAGAGAAAGGAAGGGCGAAGAAAATAAATGGGATGGAAAAAATAAAAAATAAAACCGTCGTACCGTAGTATCTTCCTTTCTGCCGGTACCTGGTACTGTACTCGTACGAAGTACCTGGTATGAAGTTATTGGCCTGCGGGACGTGCTATACACACAACACAAGCCTCTTATCTGCAGCAGCAGCAGTCTCCTCGTCCACAATAATAACAAGGTATTAGAGTAGCTGTCGTAATTCACACATAGAGGAACTCGCGCAGCAGGATCATGATGGTATTTGTAATTGTCGTCAACTTGTGTGCGTTATGATGGTGGACGGCGTATGGCGGAGGGTGGATGCTTCAGGCAACTCGCTCGGGGCCCCAACTTAATTTTTGGCCCACGGTCAAAATTTCCAAACTCGCATTCGCTCGAAATTGAATACTGGTACGTCGTACGTACCTCGTATGAAATAGGAGACGGTAACATTAAATAGTGAGCGTAGTATACCTGGGATTATACATAGTATAGGAGGTAGTTGCTCTATTTCATAGATGAATGAATGTGAAACACAGAGCTTGATGTGGTCGAATCGTACCAAACCAACGGGAGCAACGCTGTCGCTGTCGCTGTTGCTGCTGTTGCTGCTGTTGTTGTATCATTCATACGCGGGTCTCGCTGATTCATGCTTACTATGTCGTTTATTACACCCGAATTTTCTTGTGTCTCAAAACACAAAAGGAAATTATAACGCAAACCATAAACGCTAACTAAGGCTAACGCTAACAACCAACAAACGCGGTTGGTCTGTTCTCTCCACGCTCTCCGGCTGCCCCTCTCCCCTCCCCTCCCCTCCCCTTCCCTCCCCTCCCCTTACAAGCACACAGCGCCTACACGCACACAACACCAACCATCAAAACAAACGATGGAAACACGCAACTGAGAAATGATCGGGAGATAAAAAAAAAGTTATAGCGCGAGCAACGACAACAGCGATATATTACTGTAGTAAGCAACAGTTGATGGCCTTCTTGATAGCAAATAGCACAAAAGAAAATGTCACAGGTAGGTACGACATCATCACCTGTATCTTACACAACGCCCGGCCGGGGCCAACCTTCGCCACAAAATTCCTGAACCGTCTTGGGATATTTTCTTGGGATCTTCCTCGAGTTCGAATCTTTTTGGAACCCTCTCCAATTCTCTTGCTAGCAATCCTCTCGGATTATTTGTGGAATATTCTTGGAAACTTCTTGGAAAATTCTCGGAATCTTCTTGGAGCCTTCTCAAACACTTTTCTCGGGTTGTTTTTTTTGCACAAACTCACGGCACAAACCCACGGCGTTTAACAAAACCGCGTACCCCCCCCCCCTCTCAAGTCATCATCGAAACTAGCGAAATAAAAAAATAAACACGAACACGTAGATATAATATAAATCGATACGGTCGATATTAGACAGATGTATGTACTCCCAGAGAGTGTAACAGCAGTGCAGCCCTATAACTGTAACTGGCAATTGACACCTCGTTTCCCCTTCGCTACAAAATAACTCTGCGTCAATGGTCACCTTGCCCCCCCCTCCCCTACCTCCGTTGCACCGCCTGCTCTCCAAAACACGACCCTTTGAGCCGTAAGGAGACCCCCCCCCCCCCCCCCCCCCCCCCCCCCCCCCCCCCCCCCCCCCCCCCTCCCCAAAAAACCCCCCTTTACCCGCATAGAGGCCCCCCCCCCCCCCCAAACCCCCCCTTTGGGCGGGAGGGGGCCCCCCCCCCCCCCCAAACCCCCCCTTTGGGCGGGAGGGGGCCCCCCCCCCCCCCCTGCGCTCGCCAAATCCAAATTTCGTCGAAGGAAACCTCTAGAGGAGAGATTTCCAGGCAAGCGAAAATTGCCGCCCACCGAAAAAAAACGAAAACCGCGGGACCCCTAAAAGCCCCCCCCCCCCTTCCCCCTATAACCCTTTCACAACTACTACTGCATAAATCCAAGTATGATTCCAACTATTTTCCCGCTGAAAACTTTTGATGGGTGCGGGCAGTTGAACAAAATAAGGAGTTGCTATAGAACAACAACAGCGGCGGTACCGGCATGGGGTATCGAAATTTCCCGCCGTCCGACCGCACAAAAAAAGGGTGATACTATATAGATTAGGCGACCGAGGCCATTAATACGGTGACAAATGTTCGATCTACGAGCCGACCACCGTCGCACGACCGAAACCCCATGGTGGCGTTATTATCAACAATCCAGTCTCAAGAGAGGCCTGACACCCTCTCCCCAGCCATAGCACCCCCCCACCCTGCGGTTCCGCACGCGGCAACCCCCCCCCCCCCCCCCGCCGACGAGGCACATACACATGATACGATAGGAACACCCTTTCATCTATCGCGAAACCCAAACCCAGCACACACTACCCCCCCCCCCCCCCCCCCCTCAGAATCGCCTCCAAAGATTATCGACTTCAAAAAGAACGCCCACGGCTAAGAACGCTCGTTCAAGAACAAGAAAAAAAGTAAGAGCTATCAGAAGGAACAACAATGACCACCGCAGACCTTAGTTTTTACTCCTCACCTACTGCTAGCCAAGTATTTAATGGCCAAAAATGATCAAAATCTGACATCACAGTATTTTGTTCCAGAAAAAATCGGGGCAGCTGTGAAGCGACTTCGAGTGAGACCTCGCGCCGAATCCCCCCCGCCCTTCCCCTCCTCTCAATAGTCTCCACTCACCATAGTATTTCGTTCCCCACCCCCACCCCTGTTCAATCTCCCCCCCCCCTCTCTCCTCACCACAGCCGCTTTCATATGCCCCCTCCCCCTCCTATCTCTCTCACACATTTCCCCCCCGCCCCTCCATCTCTCTCCTCCCTGTCTCTCATTTGTCCAACCGGCCTCAATTTCAAGGCTAGAAAAGCAGCATCAGCTCGTGCTCCCCTACAAACAGTAACGCGCGCACCGTAGAAACCCCCCCTTCTTGTTATCCGTTAGATGCGACGGCCAACAGAATACGAACTCATAGTATTGATAATAGTACGAGTAGTACGCACGCGCACGTAGAGACCGAAAACAAAAAAAAAACAAGAACATGCAAAAACGCACAAGAAAAAAAAATTGAGAAACGACGCTCAAGGCGACCGACCGTATATTAGCCGTCTGCACCAAGTCACAACCGACCGCGCAGGCTAAATGAACTAATATGACAGTTATTGCAGCTTTTCTTCTACACATATATTGTGCTACATAGACACATACATATAATAGAGCCGCTGAAAAGAAGGGGACAAGTAGATGCCACCCTGCGTTTGCATTCGATTAGAACAAAAAACAAATACAATAAGAAATCAACAACAGCAACCAACTACTTGGTAGCGTTCCACCAGCTACAAATTGCGACTTAACCGTTGAGAATGCACCAAGAGTGACCGCAAGAGTCTCGCCGCCGTTCAACGGGTCTTTTCAACAGACCTCCACCCTCTCTCTTTTTCTCTCTCTCTCGTAGTCACCGGCATAAAGAGGGTGACAGCACTCCGTAGTGCGCGAGACAAAACGCGTCGTGTAACCTATTTCTGTAACTGCCATTTATCAAGCTCTCATTCCTGAAACCGTCAACGTACGCGTCGTTTAACCTATTTCTGGAACTGCCATATCTGAAACTGTCATTCCTGAAACCGTCAACGTACACGCCTCGTTCAATATTTTTCTGTAACTGCCATTTCTGAAACTGTCATTTCTGAAACCGCCAACGTAGACGCAACGCAGAACTCCCACCGCACAACACACGCAAAAAAAGCTGATGACATCAAACACCTTTCGGGTATCGGTTGGAATGTTTGGACTGTTTCGCGCTTTGGGCAGATCAGATAGATCGTGATCTATGTAGATCACCTACTGTAGTTCCTCACCTACCTGTGCAGGATCTGCATAGCACAGATCCAACCCAGGAAAAATGTGCTAGACCAAGCAGACTAAACGGCTCCCATCAGGCAGCATTAGATAGATCATACAGATCATGCAGATCGTACAGACCATACAGACCATACAGATCGTACAGATCATACAGATCATACAGATCAGGAATCGATTATATTTCCGAGGTGTGGGCTGTTTGGTTACACTGCTTCTACGCTATGAATAGACTGCTTCTATGAATACCACCCTGTCAATAACACTATTTTTCAAACATTAACTTTATCCACGGGACCAAACAAAATTACCAGGTATAAGCGTAAGACCTGGAGGACGTCACGTCATCCAGGGATATATCCCACAAATCAAAACACTCCTCTTCTTTTTTTCGACCAATCAAAAACAACAGGCCAAAAACATCCCTTTTTCTCGTTACGTACCAGGTATGATACTATACAAGGTAAAACAAATAGGGGAGTGGCTCCGGTCGGTCGGTCGTTACCCGCTGGGGCGGGCCTTCTAGTAGGGCGGGAGGCTTTTCCGGGAGTTTCGTTTTTGGAGCAGGAGAAAAAGATCATATCCAAAAAAACGGGGGGGGGGGGGATGCATGAAGAAAAAGGAAGACAAACAATAGTGAGAAGGAGCAGGACAGGAACCAGAAGAAGAAGCGAAAAAAAAAACGAAGAAACAGAAGAAATGGGGAACACCAGCAAGTGACGAAAAAAGAAGGAAACAAAAAAAAAAAAAGCCGACTACGTAGAGGAATTCGAAAGCAACATAAATAAAAAGGTACATATTTAAATGGAACGCCGGAAGAGAGAAACTAACAAAAGCTCCAATCAAACGTCCGGAAACAAGAGATATCACGAGCCATCGCGTGGGTCAATCTGGCCGAGACATCGCGGTGCGCTTATTGCGACTGGTTGGTATTCATCTCTCTTAAGTTCCCACACAAGGACGCCCCCCCCGCGCTTAGCACAAAGCTACACGTGACTTCTGCCGAGCCACCTCCTAGCTTTACACTATACACACCGAGTGTGCGGGTTACCGGCGGGTTGCCGCGTATTTTCACACGTTTTTTTGTATATGTGAAACAACACACGTGTCATCACGTGTTATATACGGGGTGTTTGGTGCCATGGCATGTTGCAACGCGTAACGTGGCCTTACGTTACACCCCATGCCATCACGGGTCCCCAACATGCCATGGCATATACTATACACCCCGCAACATGACGGGCTCGTTACCGAGTGCTACGACATCACACTGCACCCCGCGAGTCGTCACACGTCATGATACACGACGTGGAATCCTACACGTCAAGGACCAACCCACCCTGCCCGCCCACCCGCCCTTAACCAATCTAAACCGGCAAAAGCTGTGGCACTCTGATCCCAAGTAGTCTTGTCCCCATTACGTGGTGGCTGCTAAAAGGACCTTCACGAGGGGGTATAAGGACTGAAAAGCCACCTGTAATAGCTTTCCCAGACACAAAAAAAAAACACCCGGTCGATAGAAACACGTGCCGGGGGGCGGCTTGGCCAATCAACTTATTTTAACAGGTCCGCTCGCGCTCTCGGTCAAGGCACAAGCTTTCCAGATACACCCACCCACCCACCCACCCACTCACCCACCCAGCCGACCAATAGAAACACGCGCCGGGGGGCGGCTTCGCCAATCAACGGTCTAGCGTGTCAGCTCGTGCTCTCGCACCGACGTTTCGACCAATAGAAACACGCGACCGAGGGCGACGCGACCAATCAGCGACCTAGCGAGCGAGCTCGCGCAAAGCACAGACTTTCTGGGTACACCTACTCGTCCACCAACGCACCAGCCCAAGCAACCACCCGACCAATAGAAACACGCAGCGGAGGGCGGCTTGGGTCAATCAACGGTCTAGAACGGGTCTCGCGCTGACATTTAAATCAATAGAAACACGCGGCAGAGGGCGGCTTGGCCAATCAACGGCCTAGCGGGTCAGCTCGCGCTCTCGTTCAAGGCACAAAATTCCCAGCTATACCTTACCTACTCACACACCCACGCACCGATCCGAGCAACCACCCGACCAATAGAAACACGCGGCGGAGGGCGACTTCGCCAATCAACAGTCTAGAGCGGGCACGCGCCCCCACGCCGACGTTTCGACCAATAGAAACGCGCTACCGAGAGAGGTTTGGCCAATCAACGGTCTAGCGGGCTAGCTCGCGCTCAAGGTCGTTGCGGGACAATCAGCCACCGGACCAATAAAAACACGCGACGGGGGGCGGCTAGGCCTATCGACGGTCTGTATGGCGGGCCAGCTCGCGCTCACGCACTAGCTAGCGCTCACGACTACTGTACGTAGAGTTGGATGTCGAACGAGAATCGAGTTCGACACGATGCCCATCAACAAAAAAAAAAAAATCGATTTCAATGTCGGTATTTGATACATCGCAGCTTTCGCTCATTATCTGCATAAAAAACACGGCGGAGGCCACGGGATGGAGAGGGCAAAACACGCTCGATACGTACGACATATCGAAAGTTCGATATTTCGAAATATCGGAAGTTTCGATATATCGATATCGAAAGTTTCGATATTTCGATATATCGGAAGTCTCGATATTTCGATAAATCGACATTTTCGATACGATCTATAATCCAAAAAAAAATACTACTCACGACGACTCTCGCGCACGCACAACCTCGACGCAAGACAAAATCAGAGGCACAGGCCGATGCAGCAGTCGATGAGGAGGTCATCAGACTCGGCCGAACACTCATTGGAAAACCTCAGCACAGAGTCAGGGCACAGGATAGAGATCGTCCCGTTGTCGAACTTATTTGCCTGCGTAGTCATTTTTGCAAACCCGAGCAGAAGAAGCCGAACGCATCAGACGAGGCGCGATTTTTTCGGATGTGGGGGGGGGGGGTGAGGGAGCGAGAGGGGAGGGGGAGGTGAGGGAGGAGGGGTAAGGGGGGGAGAGGAGGAAGGGAGGAGGAGGAGGGGGAAGGAGGGGGGGTGGGGAGAGGTAAGGGAGGGAGGGGAGGAAGGGAGGAGGGGCGTGAGGGGGGAAAGGGGGACAAGCAAACGGAGAGGAAAGTGGGAAAGGGGAGAGACACAAGCAAAGGCGAAGGAAAGTAGAAGGGGGGGGGGAGGGGAAAGGGGAGGAGGGGAGGGGGAGGAGGGAGGTGGAGGGGGTAGGGAGGGTTCGAGGGAGGGGAGGAGGGGCGGGGATGAGTTGGAAAGTGAACGCGAAGCAATATACTGTTGGAAATACAATAGGGCTCGAAAGCGCATATAGCACTTGAACTTCCTACCAGGACTAGGAATAACCAATAAAAGTTAAAAAGGCTGCCTAGCGCAAGGCACCCTAACTTCGAACTACTATGAAACTACATACTATAAGCTATTCTACTATTACTAGATACACAACTTGACTAACATGCCACAGACACCAGCTAAGATTATAATTAAACGTACAGAATACTACACCGACTTTAACAGACCTACGACTAAGGAAGACTTATATACTATTAATCACCACACTAGTTACTATTTGAATTAAACTATGAGACACTATTAACTAAATATACTAACTATTATAATGCATTGACTATGCAACATTCATAAATACTATAACTACCTACTAAACAACCACCACTAACTACTACACTACATACGTGACTACTACTAACTACTACACTACTTATATATCACTGCACTACTCTACTAAATACTACTACTAGGTCAACTACTGCTATCTACTAAGGCTACTGGAGTACTCTTTTTCTCGGTTAGGCAGTTGCTACTTCAGGTGGACTTAGCTACTGATATCTACTGGATAATACTTCTACTAAAAAACTACT
>MEHQ01003648.1:741843-763885 GCA_008828725.1 Saccharina japonica
TCGTATGACCATAGACCCTCGCATCCCTACAATGCCGGGACGGAGCATGTCGGGTTTTCACTGACCAGGCAGACATTGCTAGCACCAAGCTTTGCGAAGCGCCGTGAGGTGTTGGGCGAGTCGCATGAAGGGTGAGCTGCATCCTACTAAAAAACACTTGTGAGAGACAGGCTTGCATGTGGATGACAGCTTCAATGAGTCCATTTAATTTCCGGTGTGGCCACTTCCTGAGACAGCAATGGGAGTACCATGTAACTGCCTCGTGGGTGCCGTGCCATAAACACTACGTGATACGATAATTATGTACTCATGCCCTGCACGGCCGTAGTCGTATGACCATAGACCCTCGCATCCCTACGATGCCGGGACGGAGCACGTTGGTTTTTCACCAACCAGGGGGGGGGGGTGACTGGCGGAGCAAATGCCGGCAGCAGAAAGGTGGGGATTGGACCGGAAGGAGGACAGGAAGTCCCTAGCGAGTTATTGCCACGCTATTGCTTTTGTTGCGGCGTTGTGGTAGACCATATATACCTGGTATATAACTATATAGACCATATATACCTGGTATATAACTATATACGTATACTGCAAATAGCATTCAACCCTATGAATAGTTCCGTCATTCCAAGTATGTATTAGTAATAGTAAAAGCATATATGCCGTAGGTGAACAGCGAAGCGCTACGCTGCGTAAACGGATTAAGGTGTACAATCACGACATGAATAGTCGCCGGTATTTGTTCAATACGTTTGGAACGGTTCATTCACACCTCGGCTCCAGTATTACAGCTCAGACTGTTCCTGGAGATAACAACCGCGCGTGAAGCACTCTACGTTTCATATCATTAAACCTATTTAACACCT
This sequence comes from Saccharina japonica, assembly GCA_008828725.1. Classification (NCBI taxonomy): domain Eukaryota; class Phaeophyceae; order Laminariales; family Laminariaceae; genus Saccharina; species Saccharina japonica. Next base: position 742,707 of record MEHQ01003648.1, read on the forward strand.
GACACAGCAGTACACAGCAGCAGCAGCAGCAGCAGCAGCCGTAATTTGTTGACCATACACGGCCCCTCCACACGACGACTACTGTTGTATTACGAGGGAACATAGTAAATAGGACACAAATATTGGTGGTAAAAATATGTAACTATGTAGTTTTTTGGGTGTAAGGCAGGTCCTATTTACTAGTGTTTACTATGGTCCACCGTAATAACTGGGGTGGGACCGAGGCACGGGCGCATAGTGACCTACCAGGTATATGGGGTATGACCCTCCAAAAAAAGATATAAGGTTTTGGAGGGTCATACCCCATATAGTCATACCCCATAGCATAGGACCAGCCAAAGTCCCAACCCGGACTCTAAAACGGGCCAGAAACGTGGCTGTGCCGCGTTCGAGTTTTTTTTTGTTTTGTCAATTATTCCGGACTACACAGTAGCAGTTGTGGCACACGGTTTGTGAAATGCGGAACACGACTTTCCTCCTGGCACTGCCAGGCATTACATAATTATAGGGAGTTTGTAATTTCCCGGAAAACCAGTAATCAACCGCGCTGGAAGATCTATCCTAAGCCACTGTCAGGTGTATTGCTGTAATATATACCAGGTGTGTGTATACTTAGTAAGTGGATGCAGTCTTGCAGGAGGCAAATGTGTCAATAATAGGAGACGGGAGACGGGCCATTTTGGATCCGTCACAAGGCTTTTTATTTTATTTTATTGATTTATTTTTCTCCATCCCGTTTTATTTTCCTCGCCCTATGATACTCCCGCTCCCACCCAGGGAGTAGTGCAACTCAAATCCGGGATCACATATCATACGTAGCGGGCGCTCCTCCGCCCTCCTCTCCACGATTCGTGCCTTCGTTTTTATCATGCAGCATTTTCTTCCCTCGTTGACTCGCGTCTAATTTTGTGAACTCACGTCACGCTATAAATATGTTTGCGTTATTTAATATGCTGGTTTTAGTGTAGGAGGCGGTCAGACAAGGGGCCGAACCGCAATCCCCCAAGTACGTATAATGCATCTAATATAATACTACTGTAGTACGAGCAACATTTATTAATAGGTAGAAGGGGCATGATTAGATTTTCTCAATGCCTGAGGAAAATTCCTGTAACTTTCCTTGCGGATTATTTCTATCCGCTTATAATCAGGTTATTTTTGAAAAAAAAAAAACAACGTACTAATCCGCTTGTAATCAGGTTTCTCTTTGAAAAAAACAACAACGTACTAATAGTAAGCTTTGACATCGAAAAAATCCTCAAAACTCGTGTAGACCTATACCAGTACAGTACATGCTTTAGTTAACCATTTCATACTTCGTACTGGTATGTACGAGTATACGAGGGTGGTCCGGATGACATACATATTCAAGAGACAGCAACGATATCGCTGCGTTGTCCTGGCATGGACCAGGCTGGGCGGGGGGCTATTATGCTATTATAGGCAGGGCAGGGCTGGGCTGGGCTGAAACAATAGGTTAAGAATATTCGGAGAAAATTACGGGCACGGTGGGAGAGCGCAATATGGCCGAAAAGGCACCATAATCCTGCCGTGTACCGTGTAACTCCACCGAGCTCGTATTACGCGCTGGTGCGTGCGTCGGTGCGTGATCACGCAACAAAGGGAACAAATATCCATATACTGAGTATAAATACATATGGACGTGGACGGAGAGATACATGTACTCGTACAGCAGTAGAGCCAAAAACTATCACTCACCAGGTGTGTCCCTAAATAAATAAGGACCGTTTGCATATTAATATTTAATAGAAACGCTTCTTGTATTTAGGGACAAACGAATCGTGAGACAGATGGAAAGCGAAATCGGCAGCAGCAGGAGCAGCAGCAGGAGCAGCAGCAGGAGCAGCAGCAGCAGCGGTGATGGAAGCAGTCTGTGACAGGGAACATGGGCCATGACAGCTGAAAATTATTTTTATAGCGCCATATATAGCCCATATTATAGGTGACATAGTGTGCTCAAACATCACGGACAAAGAGAAAATAAGCAGAGAATTACACACACACAAAAAATCGGCTCGTCACGGCAAAAAGGCGGGATATTACAATATTAACACTATCACTAAGGACCATAGTAAATAGGACCAAATGCTGTTGTTAAAAATAGGTAAACATATAGGTTTTAGTGTGTGCCACAGGTCCTATTTACTACGGTTTCCCGTAATACTCGTAAACCCCTGCACGAAAGGCGGGAGTTTCGGTGTGCGTACCATTAAAAGTAGGTGAAGTATCATAACAGCAACACACGCCGGTAAAAGCATTTACTTATGGCTTGTACGTACGAAGTCTCTTTGTGTACCCGGTAAGTATAATATATATACACTTCGTATACGATAAAAGCAGGGTACTCAATCAGCACGGACACCGGGTGTGCTTTATGCAGGTAGGCTGGGTGTTGATGGGTGGAGAGAAGGGTTTAACGCGAAGAACGCTCGCACAGGTACGGCAGAAACACAACAATCGATGTGTTCAGCTAGACTGCTAAGGTTATACGTTACCTTTCTATATACTTACTAATAATATTAATATTCTTCGGCCGTGGTGGTGTCCAAAAGTAAAATACCTGGTGCTAACACTGCTGCTGTACGTAGTGGTACAGAGGCTTAGCAGGAGGCAAAAAAAAAAATGCCAGATACAAATCGTAAGAGGAGCGAGCACGCCCATCCACGAAGCTACATATAATAGCTACCGTAGATAGACAGGGTCAGTACGTACCAACCCACAGCAGTGGAAGCCACGATTTAAGAGATATCGGTTCAATAAAAGCACTGGTTTATCCCATTCAGAACCAAAAAAAAATACACACTAATTCCAAGTAGTTTGTCCCCAAATACGCGGGGCCAGGGTTAAGAGAGGTCAAATGGATTGGCACGGCCATACAAAACACTACCCGATACGTATGTAACACCCATTCCGGGTCAAGATAATTACCGATTTAACCCATTTAGAACTGAAAAACCTATCCCACACTAATTCCAAGTAGTTTGTACCCAATTACGTGGGACCGTTCTTAACCCATATAGGACTGGAGTCCCGTTTTGGGGACAAATTACTTAGACTTTGAGTGGTTTTGTCCCCAAAACGGGACTGCAGGCCTAAAAGGGTAAAGGGGTGAAGGGAAGGTCAATTAGCGTGGTACGGACGCTAAAAGCTACGCACTACATATTACCCAATCCGGTTTAACCCTTTTGGGACTGCAGTCCCGTTTTGGGGACAAACCACTCTAATTCTAAGTGAGTTGTCCCCAAAACGGGACTCCAGTTCTATAAGGGTTAAGATAGAGGTTTAATGGCTTGGCACGTCTGCACAAAACCTACATACTACCCGTTCCGGTTTAAGACAAGTTCGGGTTTTAATACTTGGTCAAAACAGGCCTGACACACCACACCCCCTCTCTCCTAAACCGCGACAGACGCTGTACTCTAAAAGGGGGTTCAACGTCACGCACCCAGGGTATACAACACTCTAGACTCTAGAATTATCACTGCGGTAGTTTTTGTCCCGCCAAAACGGGGAGCATCCTTCATGCGACTCACCCAACACCTCACGGCGCTTCGCTTTAAGCGCAAGCAACCGATGTCTGCCTGGGCGGTGAAAACCCGACGTGTGCCGTGTGCCGCCCAAGCATTGCATATATATGTATATAGGGGATGCGAGGGTTTATGGTCATATATACGACTACTAAGGCCACGTATAACGTGAGTACACCCCTCCCCAAGAAAACAAAACCGAGGCAAGCTCTCAAGGGGCTAATAACAAGCAAAGCCAACCTCACCTCATCCTCCCGAGTTTTTATTTGGACCCCACCCGCCCGCCCGCCCGGAGATTGAGAGCAGACACAGAAAGAAGCAATGCAATTGACACAACAATTGGAACTGATGTAACCAATCAGTGCAATCGAATCGGTGGAAACGGCTGCTGTACTTCCAATACAGCAGCAGTTGGAACAATGGAATTGAAACAATGAAATTGTAACAATAGCATTGTGGCAAACGTGGCCCCAGAACAACACAAACGAAACAACAATTCGAATGATTTTGTTTTTGGAGACCAGGGTTTTCGAGGAGGCGGTACCATACAGGGGGCCAGGCATAACTCTGGGCGGAAAAGTAAGTAACATTTGGTGTTTATATGTATACCACAACGGACCTTACATTTCCGCCGACAGCAGTGGTATACGTATGATACCAAGCAGCTGATACCAGGTATGCGGACAGAAGATATTTAGAAACTACCAGGTATATATTTGTAGACAAGAGCCTTTCAGAAACATGTGGAGTACGCATGAGTACGTCTGTATGATATCATATAGACGACCTGACACCTGTTATGTGTATATATATATATATCTCGTAGAAACGGGGGGATATTTCTGAACATCTTCAGGTATAAGCTGACTCTGATGCATTACATATATATACATGGGCGTTGATGCTGTGATTTCTTTCTCAATAGTTTTCAAAGCAGTGAAGAAAATTACGCGTGAAGAACTATAGCAAGCAACCAAGCCCCTTCCAAGTATGTATGTCACATAATATATAGACCTGACACTTGGTTCAAAACAGGGAAATATGTCTTGCTATATAGAAAAAGGGGTGTTACCACGTATCACATTCGAGAAAATGGTTTGACATATCATACATACCCTGTGTACGAGATGAGTAGAAACTAACCCGAAAGCGAGCAGTATGTCGTCAACGTACAGCGTTGTGAGGATCACAAGTGGGTCAGATTGCGTGGGCGTGAACCCGAGGGGTCAACAGTGCCACGTCGATAGTGTCGTACCATAGATAGGACGGCTGGTTGCACTAGACCGTACAGGCTGCGTCGCATCTTGTAACCCGAACCCGGTTCCTAACCCGAACCCGAACCCGAAAACCTAACCCAATCAGAGACCGAATCAACCATTGGTGGACGTTATTGCCTTCGTCTCGTACCACTGTCTCAAAATACATGGATCGCTTATACTAACTATTACTGTACGAATGATCCCTATATTTTGGGACAGACAGAGTGGTGCACAGCAGTGTACCTCAACCATTTTTTTTCGAATATAAGTTCGTAAGCTCTTGCGTACGAGGTATATTACAGCAGTAGTATATCATGTGTTGCCTTATGTATACCAGGTATACTGTACTTCGGTATACAGCTGACTCTGTACAAGGTGAGCGTTGATGTTGTAAACTCTTTTCACAAGAATCTGCTTCGTCAAGAAAAGGACTGACGCGTAAAATACTCAAGCAATCAGCTCCCCCCCCCCCCCCCCCCCCCCCCCCCCCCCCCCCCCCCCCCCCCCCCCCCCCCGTTTTAACACCTTACAGCAGTAAAAATAACAAACACACCTCTCCGACGATTTGACAGGTTGGTTTTCTCGACAAACCGAAGCACTATGATTTTTGTGGTGGTGGTGATGATGTCCAAATGACCCTTCACGGCTATGCCGGTTTTAGTAGAGGAGCACCATGTTTTGCCTTCAAAGGGTGGTGACTTATCACTTGAGGAGCTCAATACCTCACCCAAGAACAGGTTTTGGAGGAAAATAAAAGTGCTACATATATATATATGTGACGGTTAGGGTTAGACGTCTCTATCGTAGATCTCAGAACACGCATGCATGGAAGGATACATCACAAAAGCCAAGCACCAAAGATCCGGCCAGATCGGATCCCGATGAACAATGCCATGGCCCCAAGTATCAAAGGAAGCGGTCTGCAAGGCAAGAATGAGATTCCGGCGAGTTTGGCGTTAACCCATTCAGAACTGAAAAAAAACGTCCGACACTAATTCCAAGTAGTTTATCCCCAAATCCGTGGGACCAGTTCTTAACCCATTCAGGACTGAAAAAATGTATCCCATACTAATTCCAAGTAGTTTGTCCCCAAATCCGTGGGACCAGTTCTTGAGGGGTCGAGGAGCAACGTTATTCAGAATACGTTTCAGCCAAAAAGTGCTACCTACCCCTACCGTAGCACGCCGTCAGGAGATAACGAAAATGCCGAGCGATGAACGTGTCTAATGCTGCCGTATCGTCTGGAAATATCTCCACGAGTCCATGGATCTTTCCGCAGCCACCTCACGCGCACGTGGTAAGAGCAGCCGGTGCTGCTGTTTTACAACGGGAGCGAAGGGGCTCGCGTAAAGCTGCCCGCGCAGGCGAACTTCCTTAGACGTGCCCGCACTGAAAATAGACCCTGCCCAAGCACATCCAGGTGGCACACCAACCGGGCATGCCTCTCGTTAGGGTCAGGGTTAGAGTTAGAGTTCCGGGTCGGGGTGGTGGCCGCCGTTAGCCGAAGCCACCATAAGCTCACCGTCGGGAACTAATGCCTTACAGCTTCGTGACAAAACCCTACCTCATTAGAAACAGCATCATTTTATGCGGGCACGTCTGAGAAGTTCGACTGCGCGAGATATTTACGGCTACTGGGAGCGAAGCGTTACATTGACACACGACACCTATCTTACTTACGGGGCACCATATAGTAAATAGGACCAAATATTGTTGGTAAAAATAGAAAAATACATAGGTTTTTGTCTGCACCGTAGGTCCTATATTTACTATGGTCTCCCCGCGACAGTGAGCTTAACCCTTTTAGGACTGGAGTCCCGTTTTGGGGAAAAATTACTTAGAATTTGAGTGGTTTGTCCCCAAAACGGGACTGCAGTTCTAAAAGGGTTAAGCTTTATTTTCACCATTCCGTCGGAGTTGAACAAAATACGCACAAAATACGCACATACACACACACATTTTCGGTGCGCCCCCCACCCCCGTTATCTTGGAAAGAAAAATGACTGTGAAGTTCGTCTCAGGGTGGCCACTCAGCGAAGAGATCCGCAGACCAAAGGATGTTCAGGTTCGGCTAAGAACTAAGATGGGTGTATTTAGGAAACATGACTATGACACCGGTGCAAAAATCGTACTCAGTACATTTGGCATTGCTCCCGTATGATGCATGTAATACGACGCGCGGAAATCATGATTAGCATGACTACCGGGTACGTACGGTATTCTACATTAAATACGAAAAATCGTACCCAGTACGTTTTCCCCTGTGCAAAAAAAACTACTGCTTTCGTAGTAATACACCTCCAGCTGTGAGATCGTACATACACGTTTGCTAAACTCGTCTTTAGAAACCCGTCTGCTTGGTCGTACACACCCGTCTGCTTGGTCGTACGCTGTATTACATGTGCGATGTGCCATGTATGTATCACATGGCACAAGGCAAACTGACCACAGGTATGATATAATACCATGGCGGGCATGGCAGTGTGATCGTGGTCCGTTGTGCCGTAGCTTCCGCCTGCTGTCACTTGCTGTCGTAGCTACGACAGAAAGAGGCAGTGCACTATACTAGCCGCGCGTTTCACAGTTTATCGCGACACAATAGAAAAATAAAAAATAAATCTATACCCTCCTCTCACGCACACACACACAAAAAAAACTGGTTACTAGGCGCATACGCATCATACACCACACCCTCCTCTCAGCGCACGGGGAGGGAAAGGAATTGCTGCGATGTTTTGCTGCTTTGCTGTTGCTGATGATGATGCTGATGCCATTATTGCTGTTTTTGTGGGCAAGTATAATGCTGGCGTGTGTACGTTGTGCCTGTCATATCCAGTACGGTGACATGACATTGCAGCAGTGTCTACTTTTATATCCTTGCTGGATTACAAGGATATACCTGGAAATGTAGTATCTCTCTACGTACTACCGTGTCGTAGTTTTTGTGACCACAGAGATTTTCAGTATAAAGAGAGTGCTTGACGTGCGTTGACTTGGTAGGGCATTTCAAGTGTCGTGTACTCTTGGAGGGCGTGTTGTCAATATTTCCCAGGGGTTTTATAGCTCATGTATACTGGTGTGTGTGGATAATAATGGGGAGTTTTGGGCTTTGGGCATCTTGGATAGAGCAGCAGTTTTTTCACTGGAGTGTATTGTGTTTATTGTCTTTAATGGAAGGACGTTGGGTTTTGCCGTGCCAAATTCCTTTACATTTCGTTGTGGGTTTTCAACCGCGCCGATGAACTACGGTCTTATACAAAACATTGATACACCTTTCCGGTGTAGCGCTATCAAGTTACCAGCCACTACTAGCATCGCTGCCCAAGGTGTTGAGGATTCGATCCATTGATCGGGCGGCGTCAGCCGCAGAAACCTTGTATGCAAAACAAACGTGCGGATACCAGGTCCCCTTCCCCTAGATAGCACCGCCTCATTACACCGAATCTCACACCCAAGAGGGTCTGTCATCCGTTGTTCGGGCGGCGTCAGCTGCAGAAATTTTGTATGAATACCGAAGGTGTGGATACCAGGTCCCCTTTCCCTAGATAGCACCGCCTCATTACACCGAATCTTAAGGTCACACCCAAGAGGGTCTGTCATCCATTGTTCGGGCGGCGTCAGCTGCAGAAACCTTGTATGAATACCGAACGTGTGGATACCAGGTCCCCTTGCCCTAGACAGCACCGCCTCATTACACCGAATCTCAAGGTGACACTCAAGAGGGTCTGTCACTCCGTTCCGTGCAGACCCGGGGCACCAACAATCCACCTTGGTGTGTCCTCCACACCAAACCCACACAAGAGATATAACCTGGCAGGGGCTCCGCCTCACATAGGCGCCGTCGGCAGGGTCTCCTTTTTCGGTTTTGGTGCGCAGGTCTTTATATTATACCCGGTAGTATATTAATAGTGGTTACGACCTAGCTTCAAAATGCTACTATTAATAGCATTGGTGCCCGAGTTCGAATCCCACCGTGGTGAGATTTTGACTTTATTTGCAAAGGTAAAAAAGGAACCAATTGCTGAGGGCGCCTTTGTTAGCGTGGGTAGGCGGAATTCGACGCGAGTCGACGAGGGAAGAAAGTGCTAAAATATTCTCCCGATAAAAATGCAAGCCACGACGTACGTAGTACGTACCGTAGTGGGAAGGGAGGAGAAGAGCCTACTATTAATAAGTGAACCCGGATCTGAGCTACGACTACGAAGAGGGAGAGAGAAAATAATTAAGAAAATAAATGGGATGAGAAAAAAAAGGTACCACTCTGTCCCGAAATATAAGCACCATTTTTTTTAATATTAATTTATAAAAGTTTCTTATAATTCGGGACAGAGTGGTACGTCGTACCAGGTGTGTGTGTTCTTCATATGAAACCTTCCTTTCTACCCGTCGACTTACTCTCTTTTGTACCATAGTAAAAAAGCTATATATAAGCCGTCAACCCTTTTTGGGCCACCGGGATTGCGACCGAAAAAACGAATACAAGTCTGGTTCCTCAACCGTCCACAAGTAAGTTGCGTGAGCGTCCAGCAGGGGTACTATCTGTATGGGTAGGATCGTGCTACGCTACATTTGTGTACGAACGCACGACTCCTTGCTTTGTTGTTCGGACATCGCAATACAAATAGCAAAAATAGCCCTTTTTCTTCTTCTTTTTCCATCCCATTTATCATCTTCGTTCTTTTTCTCTCTCCTTCCTAGCCGTAACACTCTGTCACGAAATATCATGAACATGTATACGTTGATACCAAATAAAAACGGCCCTTGTGTTTCGGGACGTAGTGGTATATACTACAATATGTATCACCCGCCAATCATGCAGCAGTATGATAGCCGATGCCGCAATCGTCACATATTTTTTTTCCCCTCTAAAGGAAAGGCTCACGAGGGCTAACTATTACGGGGTGGGCTAATGTAGTAAATAGGGACCTACGGTACACACAAAAACCTATATATTTCCATACTTTTACTAACAATATTTGGTCCTATTTACTACGATCCCCCGAATATAGCACATTTTCATAAGCGCTCTGAGTATGACACTACTACAACTGCAGTATGTCGCGTGCTGCTGCTGTACGCATGCTGCTGTTGTTGCTGAGTTCTTGTGTTCTTAGTGTTGATCTGCTGGCTCATGTACCGCAAACATGATGCAGGAACAACGCATCGGAACAAAAATTACTGAAAAATTACAGACATTCCAGCGGCTACTCGTCAATACGTATGCAAGTATAATTTTTCAAATACAACATTAATATTCCTTGGTATATCTTCCCTTCTTCCCCTCGCTGCCTCGGCAAAGTTTTTGCTTTGGCATGGCCCATAGCGAGGGGGGGGGTCTTTCAAGCGAACAAGGCTAGGCTCACCCTCAAGCGGACCGATACCTTCTTGCTGCTGCGCACCCGCCGCGAAGCGTGTGCAGCGGTAGAGTTGGATCGGCACTGGTGCGTTAGGCGCAAAAGTTCAGATGCACGGGCCTTTTTGGCCGTCGGTGTAGACAGCAATGTCCATCTCACTTTTGTGCGCGGAGGCAGACGCCATCAGAAAGGTGGACGGACACTATGTACACGGCCCTAGGTGTGTTTGCTAGAGGGAGCTGTACTGCTGTCTCAGTAACCTGGCTTCGATTAAGTGTGAATATACAAACGATCCTTATATTCAGGATCAGAGTGGTACACAACGAAAACACATGGTTGGCTTTGGGAGATATCGTCGGAGACCTGTTCATAGACGCAAGCATCGGTCGGCGTTTGGACTCTCCCCAGCAAAGAGAGCAAAGATGTCGGGAGACATGTCAAGCAAGGCAAAACTTACGCTGTCAGGGGTGCAGGGCCGAAGTGTTCCACACTAAAATCTAGTAGTTTGGTGACAGTCACGGCATGTCAAGGCAAAGCTGCTGTCTGTCAAGGGTTGAAAGTCCTGTCCCCCGACATCTTTGCTCCCCAGCCAGTGTCGGTGAAGCAGTCAGTGCCGGCTGCCCGCTAACGGTGCCGGTGAAATTGCCTGGCACCTGACATGGGATTACCCAATCATGTGCGGAGTAGTGACGGTTGTCGTGTCGCTATAGTGCCCGTTTTGTTGGCTGGCGGCCTGGCGGCGCATCTCGGCACTAGAGGGGAAACTACTACGCGTACGTACTGCTGTTTTGTTTTGTTGTTTTGTTTTTTTGTTTTTTTCCCATCCCATTTATTATCTTCGCCCTTCTTCTCTCGTCTTTCCTTCCTAGTCGTAAGGAAGATTCGGGGTCACGAAGTAGGCTCTTCTCCCCCCCCCCCCCCCGCACTGCGGCCCGTGCCTTGCATTTTTATCGCGAGAAGAATTCAGCCCTTTCTTCCCTCATCGATTCGCATCGAGCTGTGCTGTATATGATACTCTAACTCTGGCATATACCAAGAGTATGACATCAATACTGACAATCAGTAAGAAAAAAAGCGCAAATAAAGACTGGCCGAAAAATAGACATTTACAGGGAAATAAAAATAAAACAATCGAAGACTTTTCATTATTTTTTCGTTTGCTCCATCCCATTTATTGTCTTCGTCCTTCTTTTCTCTATCTTTCCTCTATATATATAGTCGCAACTCAGACCCCGGGGTCACAAAGTAGAGGCTCTTCTCCCTTCTCTTTACTACGACGGACGGTTCGTGCCTCGCATTTATTTTATCGCGAGAAAACTTCGTTCGGCCCTTTCTTTCCTCGTCGACTCGCATCGGATTGGACGAGTAAAATATCCCCCGACGGGTAATATTGAAGTTACTTCAGGTTATGACGAAATGAGTCTAGCACGCAGAATCCGTCCTTTCGCCTAAGGTATGTATGACATGAAAACCCAGCCTGTACCAGCACCAGCAAAATGACACCCAAGAGGCACTTTTCAGGTTTTTCTCCCGTCGCCGAGAGTGCCAGGCAACACACATTATCATACAAAAAATCGACGAAAATTCGTCAAGCAGTGGGAAGAATGCGGATTCATCTCTCATGTAAAAAAAATAAACAGCTCGCGAGCTGACAAAAACATTGAAAAAAAAAACGGAGGCAAGTATACTTGGTACGTATATACCTATTAACAAGTATGGGGGGCGAAGAAGGGAGAAGATAAGACACCTGTGACAAAGGCCTGTCCTGAAGGCCTGTCCTGAAGCCCACCAAGTTTTTTTTTTTTTTTACTACGTACGGATATTTCTACCGTAAGGTGATCACAAGCGTGTTCACATTTCTAGGATATCACGTAGCAATTTGAATCACAACGGACGCTATCACAAAGATCACTCATATCTCTGGCAACCGCATGTATACCTGATACCTGGTATCTACGAGTATGATATCATACAATCATCATACTGGTATTGCAGTGTATCACATATGAAAATGCGACGGGTATCCCGCTTCTCCTCACTCCCCTGCCTCCATGCAAATATCAAATATAAATTATCCCATAACAAGAGCAATTTTACATGGGTACTGGAGCATTTATTTGGCGTCTGGTAGCCGCTAGCCTGACAGCTACGACGGTAGTACTTAATGCTCGCGAAGCCTGCCATTACGCTTCGAAGTTCGCTCGTCCGTACGAGACAAGGATCGCTCTAGGCACTGCCTACCAGAGGGGCTACGTACGATCACACTTTTGAGACATAGAACATGCCATTACCTCTTTACCAACAGCTATAAAGGGCGGGTATCTCCATATCCCATATATATCCCATGCAGTAGTAGTTGCATATTGATAGTGGATCTTCGTAAGGTTAGTTATTTTGCGCACGCTGGTTGGCTAAGGGGTACCGATGTACCGATACATTAATAGCGGCTCAACCAACTTTCGTCTATAGAACCTTTCCAAGCCACAGCACCCCGAGCCGAACAAACCAGCCTGAGTCTTTTCAAGCACAGCATCGAAGCCGGCGGGATCAACCTAAAGAGTTGTATGTACCAAGCACAGTAGCAGCATCCTAGCACTGACCACTGCCAAAGCATCGGGCGAGGTTTAGGGGTACGAGGGTAGGCTTTAGGCGCCAAGCACAAAAACCTCCGTAAAAAACCCACTAATCAATGTGTGTATCCAGACAGCCTCGTGCAACACCTTTTAGCCTTCTTTACGTTGTGCACATCGCGGCCCAGGCCCAACCCGATGCCAACCCGACCCCAACCTGAATCTTAACCCCGAGCCCTTCGGGGGGTTCTACGTTTGGCAGGGGCGGTCGCGCCCCTCTGCCTCGTGTTTCGGTGGCGTTTTGGTTTTGAACACCGGCCTGTCGAAAGGCTACGTGGCCTCCACCAATCACACAGCACGCAGTACACACAGCAGTACGTAGAGGTGTTGCACGGTAAATTTTGGTGGTGCTGTGTACACTACAGGCCGCTCACAATACTCGTAGGCGATGGGCTTCAGCGAAGCGAATAGTGTCGGGCAAGCGAGGTGGCCGAGCATGGCGAGGTCAATCCCCCCCCCCCCAACGGCTGGGTGAGGGGTGAGGGGGGGGGCGCTGGAAGCGGCGCCAGAGGCCAAACAAACACCTGGTGTCGCGGCATACCGGTAGTCGCTTCACTTCCCGTCACAATCGGGGTTCAATACTCTGTCTACTACTATGACTCTGTATGGGACGGGGGGGTTACGGGCACCGGTCAAGAATTAAACGGAGAAAACGTAACAAGAAAACAGGAGTGCATGGAACGGAGCTTGTGGCGATGCTGAGCCTATACCAGGTACGTGTACGTATAGCATTTGTGTGCTCGCTCTCTCCTCTCTTCTGCCGGAACTCGTTTGTGAAGTTTTTTTGTATTCTTCATGTTTGTACACGTTTTTATGGGCTTTCGTCATATAATATGGCGTGTTTCTTGGACGTGCGAAGCGTGAAGCTACGTAGCATCAAATGGCAGCATATACCGGCAGGCTCAACTGCTGTACGCGTAGCTACATATTATACAGTCAGCAGTAATCTACTGGCAGTATATACCAGGTACGTCATAGATACTGGTATTGCCAGTGTGCCAGTGTGCAGCCCTACTGACTACGTACTGACTACCAGGTACCTGGCAGGGCCTATCGCCAAAAGAGACATTTGCTCCGTCTTCGCCTTACCGCGACGTGTCTACTGCTGCTGTAGCCCAGACTAAAGCAGTAGCAGCTGAAATTACACGCCATTTGCTGCTGCTGCTGCTGCCGCCGCTGCTTAGGCCGGGAACCTTGAAGCAATTATTAACAGTCTCGTCTGCTCACCAACTGGCCATACCGAGTACCACGGTACCTGGTACCAAGGTATCTCTTATGGCCCATGAGTCGATACGTACCCTCGGGTTGTCGTACGAAGGCCATATACTGAACTGTAGACCATGGCCACATAGTAGGCCTAAAAAAGCGTCCAAGAAGTCGGTCGACCAACTACTGGAGTTTTGTCCCGGTAGGGCCTCTTTAGACTTTAGACACCTGATACAGCAGTACCAGGTACGGTAGTAGATGTCCCTCTGTAGTGCCGGTATGCGCCAACCAACACTACCGGCACTATAAGCGGCAACAGGTGCTGCTCCACACACTGCCACCCTGGCTAATCCAGGTTAATATCATCTAGATGCCAAGTGCCAAGCGATTTTACCGGCACTATACGAGCAGCGGGCAGTCGGTACCACTCAGCCGGCGCTATAGAGGGACAACTGCAGCTGCTGCTGTACCAGCGGAACACTATTAACTACCACTTGGCCCTAAATATAAGGACCATTTTTAATACTAACATTCAATCGAAATAGTCCTTATATTTCGGGCCAGAGAGGTAAGTAACCCTTGTGGGGTTTGAGAGGAAAAAAATAATGACGGGAACAGCTTCAGCCACTGCTTCTTGGCTCCTGGGGGCTGGGGGGCGATAAACGCGGTGCCATAAGTTTTTTTTTTTTTTTTTTTTAACCGTCGTAGAACGCACGATTCGTATAATACCACACCGGGTGCAGCTTGATCCCACTCGCACTGCTGACTGCTGCTGTTGCTCGCCCGTGCACGACTAACTACTCGTACGGCACGGTTGATAATGTGTATTATACGTACCACGCTTTTTATCATTTTTTTCGTCGCTATATATGCGCACCGAGAGGGTCAACCTGCAGCAGTAGGTGTAACTTGGGGAGTTCCTTGCCGGCTTGTACGTCGAACAAGCGGCAAGAATGCCGTCAACAACAATCCCAGAGGGGCGGACGGATACATAGGGACCGTTTAATGATATTAATATCAAAGCCAGCGGTCCTTATATTTACACCCAAAAAAAGCACGAGGAAGTATGTATCGTATTAGACCTACGGCGCCATTGCACGAGGTTTCAGATTGCTGCATTTTTCAGTGCCTCAAAAGTTACGCGAACGTTTTTATCGTCGTGCCGTTGTCGTACTACCGCTGTACGCTGCACCCTGCACCTTGTATATACAGCACCACACTGCAGCTGCTGCTGTACCCGGTACGAGTACGAGTACGAGTATGTACGAGTACGAGTACGAGCGCAGCTGTAAGCTGTAACCGGTACGTAGCATACAACTCGAACCAAATACCATACGTGCTGACTGACTCTAACCTGGCCGCGGGAACAATCCTACATTCCTTGTTGTCCGGACCCCGAGAAGAGCCGGAGCCGACCCCGAGCCCGCTCCAATCTCCCCCTCAGCGGCTCAAGCGCCCCAGCACAGCGTGTGCTGCTCAGGTGGTTGATAGGTGCCGAGTCTTGCTTGTGGTTGCTTGAGGCATATAGAGCTCTTCCGACTCACAAATCACAAAGGACAACAATAGGCTCGTCGTACGATGAACAGGATTGTCGGCGCAACAGACGTCATGGTTGGTGGAAACGGACACTAAAGACAGTACGATAGTACAGACGAATGCGATACTTTACGTACGTACAGGAAACATTAATGGGAATTATGGCGAAAAAAGGCGAAATGGCCCAATTGTCAGGGAATTTTGACGAAACAATTTAACCGCGCCGAGCTCACCTTGCGTACGAGCCGCTCTGAAGAGGAGATGGGGCGGACGGCTGCGGGAACCCCTGCATTTCGGCCACCGGCGCCGGCACGGCGTAGGCCACGGGAAGGGTGGTCACTTCGCGCCGAGAGCCAGCCTCCGACATCGTGGCAAGGTCTCCCCACTCGGTGCGCGACTCCGCCTGTGTTGGTGTTTTTCGCCTAGGCTCGCTGGACTCGACGGGCCTTTTAAAGCTAGTCATTTTGTTTGCAATTTTTTCGCCCTTCTTTTGCTGGCTCGTCTCTGCCTATTCCGGCAGAGCGAGCTTCGCGCGTTACTGCTGCTGTTTCTGAGGCGCTGTGCCTCCGTTCACCCGTGAGGAGAGCAAGTGCAGAGGGTCGCACTGATCCTTGCGTGCGAAATTCTGTCAGCTTCCACTTCAGCTGTATCTGTCAACGTTAGCGACTGCTGCTGCGCAGAATATGGGTGCAAAAAATTGACGGGGCATGCGTTTCCTTGCCAGTGGAACTCGTCCGCAGCCCAGCAAAAAGAGCAAAAGTGGCTATTTTGTACAGAAGAACGGAAGAACGTGCCGAGAAAATGGGCAGAAAAAAACGAAAAACGACATCATTGGCCATAATCGATGCGGGGACGCATAGTACAGTAAGGTACCGCCTCCATATGCTTCAAATGGGCCAAATCAACCGAAATCTACCGATGACCGCTGACCCGCTGACAGTCCCGAACGCGGTTCTCATGTTCAGGATTCCAGTTTGAGCGTAAAATGAACTCATCATGTGGTACTATCCAGCAATAGGTCGGGGCATGCATGTGTCTGAAGCAACCGAACTAATGCTATCACCTCATATAGACTCCTCTGGACAAAACTACTGGCATTCTGCTACTGATTCGTTGAGGGCCGTTGGGAACGTAGATACGTCTGCTGGTCTGCGAGTGAGTGCAATGTGCAACAATGTGGTGAGACGGGAGTAATTTTTTCTTTTTCTTTTTTGCATTCCACATTCCACACGTATTGGTCTCGATCGAAACGAATACAAGTCGCACGAGATTTTGATACGTGTTGTACGGAGACGAGACGAAAAACGATTGTGCGATTTTGGCATTTTGGCCGAGATGTCGCCGAGGACCGAGGAAAAATATTGGAATGATCCATATTCTATCAAAAATCCATCCATAACCCACTAAAAATCCACAAAATCATGATTTCATCAACAATAATATCCCGAATCCGAATCTGAATATCCGAATCAGAATTTACCTTTAACGAACCGGAACATATATGCGGCGCAACAAAAAAATCAAGCCGACCAACCCAACCGTCAACCGGCGCAAGAAAGCAAGCTCTCGCAACTCGCAAGCAAGCAACGCAAAGAGCACAAGCAAGGACAAGAAACACCCACGTACATAGCTAGACACAGAGCTACTACTACTACTAGTGCTGTAGGCGTAGTATGTACGCGACGAGTTTACCTCCGCGCCGCAACCCGCACGCTAGAATCGCGGAGAACTATGCCCCGCGGTTCTCCCCTTCGGAGCTCCCTCTGCTCCCAGCGAACTGGGTCCCGTCATGGAGATCCCCCCCGACCAAAATTTGGGGAGACGTTGGAGGGAACAGCGGAGGAGGTGATCAGCCAGGGACAGCGGCTGCGGTAGCAGCAGCAGCATCTTGCGCTAGAGCTCGCCCGAGCACTACTGGGTGAGAGAAAGGGGTGGGAAAGGGAGAGGGAGAGAGAGAGAGCTCTGGTAGTACAGCAGTATAGAGGGGGCCTGCTGAGGGCTGAGCTCTCGTTCGTGTATAAAAATAGCTTTGATGATGGTGGTCGGTGCATGCAGCAGTGTTGCAGCAGTGTTCAGGCGATACGGCGCCGCGGCCTAAGCAGACACATGGTACCCTGTGGTACCTGGTATATGCAAGGAAGACGTGTCAGAATGGGCCTAGGACATAGAATGCAGACGATATACTCGTACGTATTACCTTGGTTGCTGGTGTGTTCTATTGTTCTTGCTACCTGGTACGTTTTTGTACATTCTGTACGTAGTGTTCGTAGTCGTACGAACTGGTACGTTTTTGGTACATTCCTACGACCCACAAGTACTCGTACTGGCATACCTGGTGTGATATCCTATCGTTTATCAGGGAGAAAGAGGGGTGAACGCCTGACCCGTGACCATGGGTTTTGTTCAGAATAACAATAAGAAGCCGAGTACGTACGGCATCAAGCGTGTTGGTGTCGAGAGTTCATACGGTGTTCATACAGTGTTCATACAGTGTTCATACTCGTATATACAGCGTTCAGACAGTTCAAAGTAGTCATACGAAACCCCTGCGAAACGAGTATACGAAACATGCGCATACCAGGTACCCCTGTGTGTGCCGTACAGAAAAAAAGAGATGAACACAAAACAGGGGGGGTGGGCGATAAAAATTGAGTCCGATCGTTGAGGCGGCACATTTATTGCCACACGACCAGATGCATATAATACCTGCTGTACAAAATACCAGGTAGAGGGCATTCACTGCGTATATATTGCAAAGACAGCTATTAATAACTATCACTGCAGCTCGCCCCGAACCACTGCCTCCAGCGCGATACACCTATTACGCACCATATCCATATATATCTGCCTACAGTACAGGTGCACGAATAAGAAGTACTGGTGGCCTACTCGTCGTACAGTAATAACATGATCGTCATACTCATAGCTTGGGGGTCGGGATCAGCGACGAGCGGTACATCGAACTTCATATGATATGCTGCTGTGATACGTAGCCTTTGATCGGCGTTGCTCGGGGTAGGTCTCACAAGAAGGTTTGAAGCCTTGTTCAGGTACGGGTACATATAATAGGACGTTTCTTTCCTGTTGGCAGCGACCCACACTGCTGTATGGTATGATACCTATTGGATGTACCTTCCTGTTTACGTTTATACCGTTGGGTTTCCTGTCCCTTGATGTTCACGCTCTCCGCTACACATAACCAACCGTTTCCTTGTATTTGTCTCAACGTATATCTGGTCATGTTAGATCGATACGGTTCGCCAAAGACTCGTCAGCGAGGGAGGCGTGGGGGTCGCTCCGCAACAACTGCACAGGCCGACTTCACGCCTCACAGGTAGGTCATGATTACCGGGTGTATCTGCGGTAATAATACGGTACAACAGCGTAAGTAAGCCCTGCAGTAAGTGACGGCAGGTAATAATCTCCTCTTAGGCTCCCGACTTATTGCGATGTCAACGTTGAGCATAGGCTCTTAAATACTTGTTATACAGGATTTAAAGTGGGCTTTCTCGCTGAGCACAAATGCTTCGTACACTACAGTCAGTAGCCGTAAATTCTTAAAAGTTAGAAACGATCTGAGCCTGAAATTATTAACTCCCAAATTCTTCAACACACGTCGCGTACTGACTGTACTGCCGTGGTTTTCTTGTTCAAGTTGTGAAGACGTCGACCACAATACGGTGTTACGGTTGCGATATGTAGGAAGCATCTCAGTTCCCCGTGCGCTACAGGACCCGGTGCCAGGTATATGTTAAACTACAGCTGTACGAGGCAAGCGTGTTTCCGTGTTTTGACGCCCTTTCGCGAGTCGTGAGTTGGCCTTGTCCTGGGAAGATCTGTAGAGACCTTGGAATAGGAGTTCGGGAAAGGATGCACAGGTGGTCGGGACTCCCCCACGCCCCCCCCCCCGCCTCGCACAATGTGTGCATACAAAAATAATCGTGAAGATATTGAACAACGTATAGCGCAAACCCTACAAGGTGAAGTGTCGACAACTTCTCGATTCGGCACACCTAACGGTGTGCTACATTATTGTTATCCTTATTGCCATCCCACCATGTGTATTGTAGCACTATGAGCTTCAACGTTGATCACTCAGAAGCACTCCGAAACAAGAAAACCCTACAAAAACGAAAAGAAGAAAAACCCTCCGCACAATTTGCTACGTTGTTCATTGTCTCCACAAACATTGTTTTACGCCCACAGTATGCAAGGAGGGAGGGTTCCCACATATTTGGGGACAAACTACTTGAAATTAGTGTGCGATACGTTTTTTTTTCAGTTCTGAATGGGTTAAGAACTGGTCCCACATATTCGGGGACAAACTACTTGAAATTAGTGTGGGATATTTTTTTTCAGTTCTGAATGGGTTAATGGCACCGTGCCCGACGAATGGAATGCATATCGTGCCACGCAGGAAATAGTTACTATTAATATCAGTTTGACGATGTACTCAATCAATCTAGACTCTATCCGACCCGATATAAAGGGGGACCTATAGTAAATAGGACCAAATGTTTTTGATAAAAATAGGTAACTATACGTACTCGTATAGGTTTTTGATAGTACCATAGGTTCTATTTACTATGGTCTCCCGGAATAGTATCATCGTGCTGTGCGCGTGCCGGAGGTTATCCGTGTGCTGTAGTTTGGGTTGTTGCTACCCTACCTCTCGGCAGCCCGGGCTATAGGTGTAACGCCGCGGTGGTGTAAACAAGTGGCTGAAAAATGTAGATTTTGACATACAAGACAATAAACAAGAAAATGTGCCGTCAGAATGTGACGGTTATTATAGCAAGGTGCGACCGGCGGCGGGACTGGCGGCGACATCGATGCCACAAGCTTCGTGCGTTCGATGCCGTACGCAGTCGCTACTTTTTTTTACCGACAAGCTCCCACCCCCCCCTTGAAGTACCAAAAGAGGGTGGGTGAAAAAGCAGGTTTCTCCACCGTAGCCTGTCACTCACGTGTGTGTGATGTGTGCTCTTCGTCTTACCAAGAAGGTAATAACCAGTGCCATGCGCTCTGCCAGGTAGGGGGGGGGGGGGGGGGGGGAGAGGAGGTGCACCCTGCCAATATGCTCCTGATACTGCTTACTTATTTGAAGAGCTCTACATATACTTATGAACCCGAAAAATCGGCTTTTGAGAAATATGTTTATCACACGCTTAACTGTTTACGGGGGACCATAGTAAATAGGGCCAAATATTGTGAGTAAAAATAGGCAAATATATAGGTTTTTGTGTCTAACGTAGGTTCTATTTACTACGGTATGGTCGTAAATAGACCGAATGTTGTTAGTAAAATAGGCAATTGTATAGGTTTTAGTGTGTACCGTAGGTCCTCTTTACTACATTAGCCCACCCCGTACTAGTAATGACCAAATCCCATCGCCTAGGTTTACATCGGAAAAAAGTGTGAAAAATTGAAAATCAAACGGTATTGGGTAGTTGTCATGATACCCCCCCGTTTCCCCTCTATCGTTGTGGAGGCGTTACTATTTCTATACCGTATTCCTCTGAGAATAGGAATACTTGCCCTCCTGCTCATAACTCCTGCAGAGGCAAGGAACCGCTATCATAATATGAACCAAGACACGTGTGATTGAGTGATCAAGAGAAACCAGCGTGGACCTGCACAGTAGCA
>MEHQ01003648.1:765244-871180 GCA_008828725.1 Saccharina japonica
GTAGTTTGTCCCCAAATATGTGGGACCAGTTCTTAACCCATTCAGAACTGAAAAAAAAACGTATCGAACACTAATTTCAAGTAGTTTGTCCCCAAATATGTGGGACCAGTTCTTAACCCATTCAGAACTGAAAAAAAAACGTATCGAACACTAATTTCAAGTAGTTTGTCCCCAAATATGTGGGACCAGTTCTTAACCCATCCAGAACTGAACAAAAAACTTATCGCACACTAATTTCAACTAGTTTGTCCCCAAATATGTGGAACCAGTTCTTAACCCATTCAGAACTGAAAAAAAAACTTATCGCACACTAATTTCAAGTAGTTTGTCCCCAAATACTTCGAAGTATGTGGGACCAGTTCTGAACCCATTCAGAACTGAAAAAAAAGTGTCCCACACTAATTCCAAGTAGTTTGTCCCGAAATATAAGGGACCAGTTCTTACAAGGGGTTAAGGGCGCTGAATTCATTTTGTATAGGTTTAGTGGTTATGGTTCGTAGGGTTTGGACGTCTGTGTTTGCGGCCGACCAGTCGCTGACCTCTCAGCCTGACTGACCGGTTGCAACATGTACCCTGGTTCAGTTGTGTTGCCGCACGCTCGAACTGTATACCGCTCTGGCCGTAAATATAGTATTCGTTTGGACTACCCTGTCAATATAAAAACGGTGATTATCTTTCCGGTCAAAAAGTGGTGGAAGGTTGGGAAGACAGCACATGACAAAATTTGGCCACTGTACAGTTAGTACGTCGTGTACAGCCTCAGATTGTGTTCTCCTCATACGGGATGTACATTAAGGGCATGAGGACATATAAAACTTTCAAGTACGCGCGATCGAAGTATTACACTCAGCTATAATAGCAAAGATGAGTTTCGACGAAATCCTAGATATCCCAGCTGTTTTTTATTTTATTTTTTTATAAATATAGGCCCCATGAATAAGAAATAACCTTATAAGGCTAATATGGACCTAAGGCTCACTTTTGGAGGGACGCTAAGATAAATAATCGTGTTTTAAGAAAAATGTTCTCAGAGGCGAATCCTTCACTAAACCCTTCATACTAGTATATTCTCAAGGTTAAACAAGGATGGTGACACAAGTAAGATTATCAGACCTGCTCAGATTACGTCGTATTAATAGTTGTTTCTATATATAATACTTAGCGGCCTGTACTGCTGTACCCGGGTCCCAAGAAGACACAGTGGGCAAACCTGGAACAGAAGTATGGCGTAGCTTGAAGTCAACTGTTTTATCATCACCATAATTTTTTTATTAATGGTACAGGGGAGCTATTGTTGTAAGCAGGACCAAATGTGCTGTGTACCCATATAGGGGGAAGCTGTAATGGTATGGGCTAGGAAGGCCGGTAATTACCTCCTGTATAGGTAATTGGTCCGTTTTCGTATCACTTGGATGGCATTCGTATTCGGGGTATTAATAAGATCTGAGGGTCATACTTGAAGCCCATCGAGCCAGATGCCATCCGGCTCGGGGACTAATAAAAGCTTATTTTCTTCTACGCTTGATTCTACGGATAGTGAGTAACACCAAGGATGCTTAATAGACAAACCTGCAAGAGGGTAGATACTCTGTGTCTCACCCAGTCTTACAACAATACGTTGTTTTTTTTGGGCCCATCGTGCGTTCTGATCACTATGTATTACTATTAATAGGGTCACCCGTAGTAGCCCATCTGTGCTCTGCAAAAGGGCTCCAGTTTTTTTGTTTGTTTGTTTTTTTAGTTTCTCAGCACACCAAGAGGTATGATACGTGTTGAACGTTGCTGCTCGTACTGCAGTTACATCGGGAGCGGCTGGATGATCGACCGGTACTAGACATGTATTACGTGAGTTCTCTAATTTTGACCAAGCCTTTCGTGATAGGGGCGGGCTCTCGCAAGATTGACGAAGCCGGTTTCTTACTTGATGAAACAGCTGATTCTGTCTGCACTTTTCTGTCAGCACCTTTCATCAATTTCTCAGAATGTTTCATGTACCTTACCGCCGCCACCGCCGCCCCCCCCGCCGCCGCCGTCGCCGCCTTTTATATGGTTTTGGGTGGTGCTCGATCGCGGCAGACCCACAACATTTCGGATAGAAGCATCGACTCCGGGCTGATCCCGCAACATCTCCTAGACGGGACCATCCCGCCACCCAATGGGACCCGCGCCTCTAGCCTCGACTACTTCCCCAAGAGCGAGCGCCCTTCCACTGTGCCCCCAATCCGCATGGGGCACCAATTCAGGTGAATGAAAAAAGCATCCGGTGTTCTTTGTTTTGGTGCTGAATGCGTTGCTCTGGTTGTTGTTGTTGTTGTCGGTGGTGGTGCTGATGGTGGTGGTGGTGTTGGTGTTGGTGTTGTTGTTGTTGTTGTTGGTGTTGGTGTTGGTGTTGGTGTTTGTGTTTGTGTTTGTGTTGGTGTTAGTGTTGGTGTTGGTGGTGTTGGTGGTGTTGGTGTTGTTCTCACGTCAATTCCCCGCCAATCTCTATTAATAGTCCGTGGTTACAAAACAGGTTCCACTGAATTACTACCTGGTGCGTGCGAGGACGATATTTATTTATTTAACAAGAAAATAAAAACTGTGATGGGATCGAGGACTTCTTCGAATTTCTTATTTGCAAGCTGTGTGCGATACTTCGATCGCACGTACGTACTACGTACGGGTTTTATACGAGCTCATGAAGGATGTACCATGTATCGCCTGTTGGACGGGAACATAGTCGACGGGAAGTCACACCTTGATAGTGAATCATTACGGAGGTTGTGAGCTAGGCGCCTAAAGCGGCCTCTCCGACCCGAACCCTCTAACCCTGACCCTGTGCCAGTGGTCAGGGCTTGGTTGCTGTGCTTGGTAAAGACTCTAGGTTCATTCGGCCTGCGTCGATGCTGTGCTTGGCAGTACTCTTGGTTGACTCGCCCCCCCCGGGATGCTGTGGCTGTGAAACACTCTAGGTTGATTAAGGGGCCCCTTCGGACCAAAAATATATGAGCAAATGATAAACAAATCCGTTTTTCTTTTTTCAGTTGCAATACTATTTCTGGTATAATTTCCACATTTTCGTTGACTCCCTACGGAAAACGGCATTTCTTAAGTTCTAATGCTCAGAATTGCAACCAATGAGTAGTTTCAGAGAGCCTAGATCATGGGCAACATTTGTTTCTCAAGAGACATATCAATCAGACGCCTTTTTCGTCACGAAAAGCGCCTCTTACTCGAAAACGACTCGCCATACCCCTGGTACCCAAGACGAATAAAAACAAAAAAGTTTCTCCGGCTGCTGGTACTGTTTTAACTCAGATTTTCGACGAGGACGCCGAGCACTAGTAGGTGAACGTACCTGAGCCTCTAGTTCGACCGTCCGTAGCGTCCTACGAGGCCACAGCAGAGTGTAGGTACCAAGCAGGAGCTCCGAAACGATCAAAATCTTGCTGCGGAGCACTTTCGTTTCGTGATGCAAACACAGCAATGCTTGCCCTCCCTTGCAGATCCAAGAGCCCCAATACCTCCTAGAGACTATAACGAACACGCTATACGTTGGTCGGTCGAAGGTCTGAGCACTAGAACTGGAGCTATGCCGTTTTCCGTAAGGAGTACTGACTTGGTGTTAATATACCAGAAATAGTATCGCTGCTGTAAAAAAAACGAAAATATATATACTGGTACATTTCAACACTCACGTACTCTTTTTTTTAAATACCGAAGGGGCCCCTTAAGCCGCATATTATACACCCTTAGCCAATCAAAGTGCCTGAATAGCTACTTCAGGAAGATTCACCAACAAGGTTCTTCCACTATATAGACATAATCTGACAACTAGTTATGGAGTTGAAGAAAACGGTAACATGTCTATATGTACCATGGTATCTTTAACTGCTGTTGTGGGTCGAAGTCAAAGTAGCGGGAAGGGCCCCTCCCGTGAGGCGGGATTAAGAACGAATGAAGGCGGGTGCTTGTGATTTACAAAAAAAAAAAAATGATTGCTAGTTTTTCGGGCTCGTGGCACAGAGACCGGATTGAAGCCGAACCCGCATAAATAGACGGCGGCATAAAAAAACAAAATTGCAATTTTACAGAATCGCACAATAAAAAACGAAGGCAAGTACCACGGCTAAGTATGATAATATACAATAATTGTATTATGATAATATGTGGTATACGAAGTAGGTTGTTCGTGGTATGGGGGGGGTACAATTAATTAATTTAGCGAAAGAGGGAAAAGAATATAGTCGGAGCCGAATATTCCGAAATGACCCCAAGATGCCGCAATAGTACATATGCATAGAAGGCGCGGGGGGGGGTATATTATACGTGCGATACGTTCCTCGAAATATCGTCGCAGACAAATATTCCGAAGTGACCAAGCTTGCAAGATGTCGCACATGTAAAAGCATATGCGGTGGGGGGCGGGGCGGGAGGGGGGGGCACAAACACATACGACATGTCCCTTGCATATTCCACGGGCATCACAAGAGCCGGTCGCCCCGGTGGTCTATCAGGTAACCACGAAGACTGTCAGGTTGGAGGTCGAGGGTTCGAGCCTCCGAATGGAGATTTTTATTCTCATATGACACCAACTGTCGAGAACGCATATATTTTAGCGTGGGTAAGCACAATTTTTATGACGAGGGAAGAAAGGGCTGAAGTCTTCTCGCGATAAAAAAAGCAAGGCACGAACCGCAGTGGGGGAGGAGGGAAAAAAAGTCCTGAATATTCTCGCGATAAAAATGCAAGGCAATAACCGTAGTGGGGGAGGAGAGGGAGAAGAGCCTACTTTGTGACCCCGGATCTGAGTTTACGACCAGGAAGGAGAGAAAAAGGAAGGGCAAAGATAATAAATGGGATGGGGGAAAAAAAAGGGCAGCGGCCAAAAAAAGGTATACCTGGTCCGTTTGCGGCCAAAAACAGGTACATACTTAAACTCAAGTACAAAACGCACTCTACGTGCCCTGCCATTGGTCCAAAACTCGTTGTACCTGTTTTTGCCTCTTTAAAGCCCAGGTTTACCTGATTTTGTCTACTCTGCTTGACTTTCACTTTTTTTGTCGTTTTTAAGCCCTTCATAGTTCCACCCTATGACCCCCTATACAATTGCCGACGTACGCGGAGACCCCCTCCTCCCTTCGCACCTCGTACCAAACGCCACTCGAGCGACACACATATCTGCCTGCACACCTCCGCCGAAATAATACGACATAGAAGACTCCCCTTCGGGATTGTGGTTGGCTTGGAATACCAGGGGTGTCGCAAGCTGAAAAGGGAGAATACAGCAGCAGGCGTTCGTTCCTCGTACTATTAATAGCAGATACTCGTATACGTAGCCACCGGGCGAGCACGAAGAACATGAAAAACTCGACTTTGCGTTGCAAGGAATGGCACATTCGTGGGGTGCATTTTTAACTTGATTTTAGTATGTACCTGTTTTTGGCCCCGAACGGACCAGGTGTACCTGTTTTGGGCCGCTGCCCCAAAAAAAATGTGGGGGAGAAAGGAAGAAACCTGCCACCCTGGCTTGTTATCCAGAATGTCAATGAGCAAATAAAAACAGATAGAAAAACCACCCTATGCAGAGCTCGTGATTCAGCAACGGTAGAGCCCCTTCCAGAGCCCAGTGCCAGGCTGGTGTACAGCAGTACGTGAAACAGTGCAGCGCCCCCATTGATAGCAAGGAAACGAGCGAAAAAAAGTAAGCCAGGCTGGGATTTACGGGGCATACCATGAACACCATGACACCCCCCTGTGACCCGACCCGACCCGACCCGCGAGGTATTGACCTGACTCGTGAAAACCCCTGGAAAAAAAAAAACGACCTTTTCAGAATTACAATGCCAAATATTACGGGGGGCCATAGTAAATAGGACCTACGGTTTACACAAAAACCTATATATTTTCCCATTTTTATTGAAAATAGCTGGTCCTAGTTACTACCACTGGTGTAGTCCCCCGTAGTAGCTAAAGCTTGTCCTCCCAAAAACGTGTGTGTGTGGTACATTTCCCAAAGTGTTTTTAGCTGTACGAGTACGCGACAACAACGCTCCTGCTATTTTCTCTCGCTCGCGCGTTTTTCTGGGCGCCCACATATATATATATATTTTTTTGCAGACTGCTTCGGGAGGTGCCTCCCAAGCGACTGGAAGAGTACAAGAGGGGCGCCGTTTTGCGAGACGGGCCGGTTCGAATTGTCAGGTGGGTGGTGGGGTGGGAACAGCTGTGAGCTCGAGGATTTCGTCGAAGCTCATCTTTGCTAGCTGAGTGTAATACTTCGATGGCGCGTAATCACGGGTTTAATATGTCCTCATGTAGGATGTACATCCCGTATGAGGGGGACACAATCTGAGGCTGTAGAATTCAGGAAGTGTGTGTCTATTTGTGGGGGGAGAAATAATTAAAATTAAACAGTCTGAAATATTCGCTTTCTGGTTCCCGCGGGCGAGGTGGGCTAGCTCATACGTGGGTGTTCAACAGGGTTTGTTTTTTGCGCTACCCAACAGCACTATTCTGCATATACAGTAGTTGTATCGAACGTGCGGTCGAGTGCTGTTATGTACTGGGTGGTATTGGCCCTGATATATTTACGATTTTTTTGCGAGGCATTTTTCGATCACACAGTTAAAAAAAATAAATATAGCGAGGGTATTCGTGCCCGAATTCTCTAAGCCATGGTCCAGCGAGAGTTGAGAGTTCTTGCGTGGGGAAGCTTCGCCGCCGAAGCCCCCTCTCCAACATCCCTGAAACCCCCATGCTATTCGCCGTCGCCGCCACCGACCTCCGTTCCTGCCCTAGCCATATACGCAGTATACCGGTGCAAAACATTGGGGAAACGTTTGGGACGAGGTTGCGGACTCTGTTCGTGATTAGGACGCCAGAATCCGGCGGTTCGCGCTCGCATCGTTGTTTTCGCTGATTGCCGTTCCGCCGGTGCCCGACTGCGTACCGCCCGGTGCCAAGGCATTGATCGCTAAACGCATGCGACAGTAGAGGTGCACCACTTCTTTTTTTTTTCATCAGGGTGGCCACTCGAGGAGCCCTGCACCTCAACCAAAACCTGCTCTTGGACTCTTGGGGGAAACTAAAAGGTCCCACGTACCCTATGAACAGTCCCACATGGCAGAAGCATGTGACGAAAAATTGTGCATCACAAAAAAAATCGTGAAATTCCGAAGATTTTGGGTTAAGGAGGCTTTACTAGGTCATTCAGAAAATTTTTCAGCCAAAAAAAGGTATACCATATACCGCTATTACTGTAGCACGCGTCAATATAAGTATTCGGAAATGGTTTGATCACCCCTCCCTCTCTCTCCCCCCCGTCGTCTCATTTCCCCCGCTGGGCCCNCCCCCCCCGCTCTCCCTTCCCCCGGTCGTCTCATTTCCCCCGCTGGGCCCACCCGCGCCGCATGCCAGGCACACCTCGAAAGACAGGACGTACATGAAGAAGAGCGCACTCAGGAACCCTCGGGGGATATCACGCAACGTCCTAGGCGGCTTCTGCACGTCCTGAGTCATAAACGCCCACCCGACAAACGCCATCCTCAACAGCATAAAAACCTCTTACATTTCCACCGTTTTTCCCTTGTGCGGAAGAACGACACCCTACACAGAACGAAACCCTCCTTTGTATTTCGGCAGATGCTCCCTCGCTAGGATGATTACCGATGTTGTGTATGTATATGTATATGTATATGTATAGCCCGTGGGTTTGCCTCCAACGAGGCATGCCTTGCGGGGAGGATCGGTTGAGGACCCTTTGTCTTCTTACTCTGATTTGGGCAAATATGTGTTGGTCTTTTTTGTGTTTATAATGTTTCCTTCCGCATTCTGCTGAGTGACCATATCCTACCCCCCCCCCCCCCCCCCCCCCCCCCCCCCCCCCCCCCCCCCTCCCCCCCCCCGCCCCTCCCTGATGCTTTCTCCCCATTTCATTTTTCGGGGATCGCTGTAGAGCCCCAGGGCGGGGTGTGGAGTCGGTGGGTGTGGTGTACTGTGAATTGATGTTGTCCCGTACCTGTAGTCTTAGACCTGGGTTTTGGGGGGGCTGTCGTCAGCGATATTACATAGCCCGTTGACTTTTTTCCGTGTTTCCTGATCGCTTACCACAGGAGGGATGCCAATAACGCTGTAAAAGTTGCGTTTGTTTCCAAAATCCTTTTTTGTTTTTCGAAAGGTCAGTCCACCGACTCTGTCGTGCTTCTGGTTTATCTTTCCACAGAGGGGTGCCTTCGGGAGGGGGGGTCGGGTGTGAATACCAAATGTGGCGTACGCTTTGCGAAGTCAAACGATAAGGGGTCGATGGGGAACGGGAGGAAGGCGCTGGGGGCAGTGCTTGCAGGACAAGCGCACCGTCAGGCAGATGTAAGGGTCCACGCTCGAATGTATGAGTATCTTGCCGGTGTAAACAGCTGCTTGTGGGTTACGTCTTACTATACAGATTGCCCGCGGAGCTTACAACCAAAGCTTCTTCATAAACAGCTGAGGTAAGCATGCCCCAATGGAGAGGGGGCGATTGTACATGTAAGCAGTGGTTCAAAGTGTATTTGTATTGCAAGTTGTAGACTCCATATGTTTCGACAAGTTGCGTATGTTGTTGCCGAGCGAGACTGCGGTGTAGTAGGGTGGCAAATCCCAGCTCCGGAGTGAACGTCCATGTATCGACTCCACGGAGCATAAACGAGGGTCAAGCGGCTTGATCGCGAGACGCACTGTAGTTCTCTTTGGATATCTGATGGTAAACTTTTGATCTATTCTTTCCCGAGGCAACATCGTTCGTTATTTTTTGCTCATTTTCGTATCGTTTTCCAGCACTCTACTACGTAGAGTTTCCGACTATTTCTCGCTCAGCTATCTAGAAGAGGCGACCCTAAGAACGCCCACCGATACGGTGCAGTACATACGCGTAAACTTTAAACGGTTGTTAGTTTCGAATCGTTACTGTCACACAGCCACGGCGAGAAGGTTTTACCGCTTCACGCCCACGAAACGTTAACTTTTATTTTTATTCATTTCAGGCGTGTGTGCGTCGGGTGTTCGACATGAGCCAGACGCATACCACACCAACGCGCATGCAACACGCTGTAATATAAGACCCGGGCGCATACAACACCAGCGCGCGTAAACACTTAGCGCGCATACAACCCTAACGCGCATACAATACCAGCGCGTATACAACATTCACGTACATTCAACAACCGGGCTCATGCAAAATCACCAGCGCGCATACAACACCAGCGCGATGCGACACTCGGGCGCACATAGCACAAGCGCGCATATAAGAATACTACAGTAGCGCTCATATATCACTGGCGCGCCTACAACATATACGTACGTGTATACAACTCCCGGGTGCATACAAACCTAGCACGCATACAACCATGCTTAGCGGGAATACTACACCAGCGTGCATATATCGCCCCGGGGCGTACTAGTCCAGCGCGTATACAGCACAAAGGCGCATGCAACATCAGCGCGCAAGAGACACTAGGGTGCATACCAAGTACAGCACCACCGTGCATACAAGACCTAGGCGCATATGTGGTAAACAACACCAGCGTGCCTACAACACCAGTACGCGCATACAACACCAGTACACGCATAGCACACTATCGTTTTCTCTCCATGCGTGGTCCGTTTGTGTCCCCTGCATGGAGTTTTCCATTATTTCAGTAAGATTCCATCCGGGAATGGCCCGATAGGGTCGCCTGGTCGGGGGTTTCCGTTATATTAGTACGCATTCTTCTCCGGGGATTGATCGTTTGTGTCCCCTGGTTTGGGGTTTCGCCTGTTTCGGTAGGTGTGTTTTCCCGGGGACGGTTCGTTTGTATCCCCTGTTTGGGGGTTACCATTATTTCGGTAGGAGTGTTTCCTCCGGGGATGGTCGGTTTATGTTCCCTGGTTAATATTTCCATCAAGTTCGGTACGTAGGCATTTTTTTGTCCGGGGACAGTCCGATTGGGCCCCCTAAATCAAGGTTTCCGTTAAATCAGTAGTCGTTTTCCCTCCGGGGATTGACTGCCTGTGTCCCCTGGTTGGGGTATGCTTTTTTTCGGTAGGACGTTTTTCTCCGAAAATAATTCGTTTCGGTTGCCCGGTTTGGGGTTTCCATTATTTCGGTGGATGTTTTTCCTTTGGTTGGGATTTCCGTTAAATCTGTAGGCGTTTATCCTCCGGGGATAGACCGCTCGTACCCCTGTGTTGGGGGTTCCTTTTAATATAGTAGGTGCTCTTCGCCTGGGGATGGACCGATCGTATCGCTTTTTTACGGGTTCAATTATTTCAGTACGAGCTGGTTCAGGCATATCACCCCAAATTTCGTCAGTCACAAATGCCGCATGCAATAGCAACTGCAATGTCATATATTTGGTATCATACTGACCACCATGAACAGTAGAAGACGGTGACATCGCCAGTTTTTTTGTTTAAGGACCTAGAACTGGTGCTACCGCCGAAAATGTGGCCCGACCAATCACAGGCCTTCATAGAGGTCAACAATAGTCAGGCGCTTCCGTAGGGGAAAGTTTCCCCCCCCAATTTGTTTTTCTGAGCGAGCCGCTTCCAGGTGGTCCAAGGCACGCTTGTACAAACTTTCACGCAAATATTCGAACGCCTGACTGCGTATGATCATATTAAGTAATATTTAACGTCCAAAATCGATTGCATACTGAAACTAAGTCATTACGAGGCAACGCACTTTTACCGCACAAAAGTCCAAATGTCCACGCCGTTTTTTGGAGATAGACCCTGAAACTTGGCACACGTGCTTTATGCGCCCTACCCGAGCCTTTTACGAAGTTTTTTTTTTTTTTTCGCCGGAATTTTTGGATCTCTCAAGACCCAAATTTCCCAAAAAATTACAAAACAAACAATATCGGACCAAAAAAAGTAAAAAAATAAACATCCGTTAAAGGCTCGGGTAGGGCGCATTAAACACGTGTGCCAAATTTCAGGGTCTGTCTCCAAAACACGGTGTGGACATTGGCCACAGAATACATTTTGAGCGGTATGCTTGAACCAGCCTGTAGGCGTTCTTACTCTGGGGATGGACCACATGTGTCCCCTGGTTGGGGGTTTCGGTTATATCGGCAGGCGTTTTAGTTACGGGGATGGTACCTTTGTGTCCCCTGGTTGGGTGTCAAATATTTCGGCAGGCGTTTTTTTTCCGGGAATAGGCCGATAGGGTCCCCTAGTTGGGGGTCTCCGTTTAATCACTACGGTAGACATTTTTAGTCCGGGGATGGACCGTTTGTGTCCCCTGGTTCAGGGTTTCCGTTAATTCATTCAGTAGGCGGTTTTCGTCCGGGGATGTGGGCAGTGCAACACAGGTGTTAATTTTTGCCGGCGTTTTCCTCCGGGGATGGATAGTTTTGTGTCCCCTGGTTGGGGCTTCCATTATTTCGTCAGGCGTTTTTTCTCCGGGGACGGTCCGTTTGGGTCTCCCGGTTGAGGTTTTTCGAAAGTTCAGAAGCGTTTTTCCCTCCGGGGATGGATCGTGTGTACCCCCTGGTTGGGGTTTCCGTTAATCGATTAGCTCGTTCCCGATTGAAACATAAACGAGCAACAGACGGACGCAACGAAGGGGAAACCGGACGGGTCCACCCCCCGCCCCCCGCCCCGCCTTTTCCCGTGCTCCGTCCCATCGCATTTGGCGTGCCAATCCAGGCAGCCGTTTCACAGGTCCCTACTGGTACTTAAAAGGGAACATGAAAAATGTGACGACATATGCATAGGCTTCCAACGGTACACAGACATGCAGCACTATTAATAGTGCAACAGAAGATGGGACCACCGTAGATCACCACCGAGCAAGCCGCGGCTGATACCACTGTGCTGCTGTAGGCCACCGCTCGCGGCTCTTCCAGGCGGCAACCACATACCAGTGTCGACCAAAACCGAACCGAAACGAACCGAACGACCCCCCGTCTCGATGCCACCTCCCCGACACTGATTTCGAGAACCAAAAAAACGATAAATTTCAAGGTATTCCAACCGACTTTTCATGAAAGATACAGAAGGCACAGCGTGTGATCATACAGAAGTAAATCGACAAACAACTGCACCGTATGTATCATACCAGGTATCGCGGTAGGCAACAACGAAATGAGTGAATACCTACTCGTACCCCCCCCCGCCCCCGTTTTTCCTCGTGGCCCTCCGCCTCGTCGCATCTATTCCCGCAACAGCTCGGGGCGGTACTTGCTGTATTCCAACTCCGCGCGTCTCTTGGCCGACCTCGCTTGGATCAACCTCGCCTCGACCGGGCGCACGGTAGCTTCGACGCGTTCTAGCTCCAGTGCGACGGTAGCCTGCTCCTGTTGAAGGCTTTGCACGTTGGCGGCGATCTCCTGAAAGACCCTGTCGGACGTGGTCTCCTCCGTCTGGGCACGGCTGAGGTCTACGAGGGCGGCAGCAGCCTCTTCCGCGGCGACTGATTCCGCGACCTCGCTGCTGGCGAGGGCGGCCTTGGCCTCGTCGAGGTCACGCCCGGCCCTCTCGGCTGCGTTGTACGTGGCTGCGCTAGCCAACTGCCTGGCGAAACGCCTCTTCCCGAGCGCGGCAAGGCGGACCGCCTCCCTCACCACCATCTCCTCGTGGGCAGCCAGAGATTCCGCCTCCACTAGAGACGGGACGTAGGTTCGAACTCCTGGCCCCATGTTCGCCTTCCCCTCTTCAACGGCCAGCGCAGTGTCCGCCCACATGGCGTCCGCGATCGCCATCCCCTCTTCCCGCACGTCGGCGACATCGTAAGGGGACAGGTCGGCGAGGAGTCTGTCGTCGGGCTGCAGCAGGTCCGTGTTGTGGACGCTGCGGTCCAGAAACGTTTGGAAGGTAGGGTCGGCGGCCAAGAGCGAGGGCACGTGCTTCTTCATGTTGTCCCGGCTCGTCGCAGCCATCTCCAGCAGCGTGGTGAAGTTGTCGAGCCCGCGTGTAATGTCCCAGAAGCTTTCCTCAGCCACCTGGTCGGCCGCCTTCTTGCTCTCGGCGATGAGGGCCTCGTGGTAGAGTTTGGCGTCGTCCACCTTCTTCTTGTGGGTTGTCGAAGCGAGCTTGGCCGCAGTCCAAGCGCCGTTCACCCCCTCGAAGGTAACCCGAGCCTTTGTCGCCGCCTCCCTCGCGGTCTCGGCGTCCTCCTTCAATCCAACCACGTAGTCTGCCATGTCCTCGAACTGCGCGGAGAGTTTGATGGCCTTAACGCCGACCCCCCCGGCAGTTCGCCTGGCTCGCTTGTAGTCGGCCAGGGCGTGGCGGGCGTCTTCGGACGCTCGGCAGACGTCATCTTCCAACACCTTCGAGTGCCTCGCCGAGCTGGCGTGCTTCAGCGGTTCCAGGCGCATCCGGTCTTGTTGCGCCTTCTTTCCGGCGGCGGACGACGAAGATTTGGGAGACGGTGTTCCTGACTTCGCTGGGGAGGGCAAGGGCACTGTGGTGTCCCCCACGAGAAGCGCCATTCGGAGCAGGTTCTTGAAGCCGCGCTCCTGACAAGGGCGGAAAGGGAAGGGGATAGAACGCGGCGATCGTTGTTAGATCGAAATGTGATACACTCGGAAGTACAAAAGCAAACGGAACAGAGTAGTACAGTAACGCAAATAAAGGCGTTGTATGATTTGACGATTCGAAGGTCCATCGTTGTTGCTTCTGCTGTGCCAAGGGGTCTTCGGACTGCGGCAGCGGATTGGAAAAATGGAAAGGGCATGACATTATACCGGAGTAGGTATAGGCGAGGTGGGAATTTGTAGACGCGTGCTACGCTAGGAGGGGTGACACTTTGTTTCGGCCAGCATGCAGTACATATTATTTTTTTACTACGAATTAGTATACTCCTCAACTACTGTAAGGAAACTGCCCATTCTCATTGGAACTCCATTGGCGTTTTTTATACTATTTTTTATATACAATCGTTTCCTCCTATTGGCAACACTATTTAAAGCTCAAGTAACATGAATTAATTTATTTCACCGGCTCCTACAAATTAAGCACCAGCCTGCACCAGGCGTGAAAATCGGGAGTCCAAAAGTCCACAGAGTCTCGACCCAGAAAAGAGCTCTGGTTCGCGTTGCCTAAACGGGAGAGCGCGTGGCTACGTACCGTTTTGCTTTTGGCGTAAGTGTAAATAAACACTTACAGCAGGCAAGGGGGTTGTTTCATGGTTTAAGGATACGTTTGTTTTTAATCAAAACCTGTGTTTGGGTGAAGTACTCAAGCGAGGACCTTCAGAAACGTTAAAGCCTGGTGCACCCCTTACCGTGTTGTACGTACGTAGCATGCGTCTATTGCGTGCCTTGTTTTGGAGATTTGTGATCGTCACAAGGCCGTTTTTTTGTTTTCCGTTTTCACTTTTTTCACTCTTTTCACTTTTGTTTTTACCAGGTACTCATACAGTGGGTATCTTTTTACTACTATGATACACGTACGGGGGGCCAGAGTAAAGAGGACCTACAGCAATACACATGAAAAACTGCTGTACACTCGCCATATTTTTAAGAACAATATTTGGTCCTATTTACTATGCCCCCCCGCAACAGACAATTTGCGCGTTTTCGGGGTGTCTCGTGGCTGTACCACCGTTACTATCGCGATGTTATTGTGATTGCCGCGTCTTCCGCCAAGTATATGCAAGCGATCGCAGCCCTTTAACCGCGATGGTCATCATGCTACCTGAAGAACCGTCATATATGCGCGATTAACACAACACTACCACCGTACCGCGCGATAGCCGTGGCATTATTAGCGCGTTTGTTTACCGGTTATTTACCGTCGTTTTCGCCGGACTTTGGCGAGGTGTCTCAATGCCGACTAAACGTTACCGATCGGTATATATAACCGTGAGTATGTATTGTACATGTAACATCATAATATGACTAAGTGCATTCCAAACGAAAGTGCATGGTGTCTTGCAGAACCATCCCGACCATTACCGGGACGAGGTGTCTCTCGCTAACGAGCAAAATTCAAAAACAAATACCGCCATCTTCCGTTACCGTCCCGCTCCCCATACCGGTCTTTCGAAAGAGCGAGATTCACGCCGCATACCAACGCACCGCACCGTGTACCGTACCAGGTATACCGTACCAGGTATACCGTACCAGGTATACCGTATGACATATACCGCTCTCGACAGAAATATAAGGAGCGTTTAGTCTTCATGCTTGAGTCTAAACGCCCAGACTGGTATTAATTTTTATCGCCAGAAGAGTCTTTCATCATTTATTTGTCTTCCCTCGCCGACCACTCGCGCCGAATTGTTGTTCGGACACACACTACTGGTACGTAGAATAGGCGTTTCCGGCGTCAAATTCTGCACGAAACAAAAAAACAAAACGGGGGGGCTCAAACTCGCGACATCGACCTTACCCGGTACATGGTTACGAGTTTTTTTGCCACTATTATGACAGGGGGGACATACAGTCAGCAGTAATCATAACGAAAATGTGATGTGTAAACATTATTACAGTAGGTGTGACGCGTGCTACGATAGAGGTACAGCAGTACGAGCACCTTTGGGCCCAAACGTTTTCGGAATGACCTACAGTAGTAAAGGCTCCCTCCTTAACCCAAAAATCGTCCAACTTCCATTTTTTTTGTTTTGTTGCCTTACTCGTACCATATACCAGGTACCAGGTATACCGCTCTGGACAGAAATATAAGGAGCGCTTAGTTTTCATACTTGACTCTAAACGATCCTTATATTTCCGTCAACAGTAGTATTAGTAGTAGAGTGGTAACATCCTACGCATCATATTCATTTTTACCAGGCAGGTGGTCACTACGTCACTACGCATACTGTACGTACACACCAGGTATTATACGGCAGAATGGATAGGATATTCACGTGCAGCAGTATCTATTACTGCTGTACCTGGCTGTACGTACTGCACTGTAAACCGAGGCACGTTTTACACCGTGAATAACATTGAAAAAAGCGGCACTGCTGTACTATTTATGCTGTACGTACAGCAGTAGCTCTAATCCGCTTCACTCTACTCGTAGACACGACATGGCAGCGGCTTCGCCACGCTGAAGCGAGGAGGCGAAGGAGGAGGAGAGGAGGAGGAGGAGGGCGAGGAGGAAGAGAACACAGACATGCGCTATCGCCGTGTAGCCTCGGACATGCATATCCATGTACGAGCAGAGCATACTCGTAGTGTTCACCTGGCACCTCCCAGCCACACCGCTTGTAACTACTGCATGATATACTGTATACACGCGTACTACGAGCAAGAACACCGAGATGAAATGAAAAGTATCTTTCTTTACTGATCCTCGCTTGCACGATGCCCACGGCGATGATGAGGACGGTGAGGATTTTGGTTGCTTCACATCACCCGTCCGGGGGGGGGGGGGAGGGATCAAAGTGAAGCTCACCCACCCCATGCAACGAGTTGTTCTGCTCGACAACGACAGCGACACTACACAGCTGGTTGTGCCCCCTTTGGGATCGGTCTACGCCTATTGCCCTCACACGCGCTCTTACCGTTCGGAGGCGCTTCTTTTGTTGGAAGCGAGTCGGCCGAGGACTCGTGCCAGAAGCAACAGGAGGAGGAGTCGAGATGAACCCCTCAAGCGTCCTCTTGATCCGCCGCGTCGTCATTCTGCTGGGCTCGAATTTTCTCTTCAGTGGACTGCTCTTGAGATGGGTAGCACAGGCAGGTTCCTCGGTCGTCAGGGAAGGGCTGGCGGCTTCAAGGCAAAGTGGCTTGCTCCTCGTAGCTCTGATCTGCTCTTGCCCAGGGCCGTTGTAAGTCAGATCCAAGGCAAAGTGTTCCCGTATCCCGCTTTGTCGCGTTTGAGTACGGCCTCCAGCTCGTATGGAACTCCAAGTTGAGCGGTGCTTGAAATGTGAAAACTTCTAACAACACTACCAGTTACGATGGACTGTGCATGGGGCCTGCGGTGTCTCGCATTGAGGTGGTAGTGGTGGTGGAGGGCTGCGGCTAGGTGAGGAAGAGAAGCAGCTGGAGCAAAGCCCAGAAACGCTCAGAGCCATTCGCAATTGACACTTGAAAGAGGTGAGTTTTTTGTTTCTCTTGACATCAAGAAATACGGTTTGTGTGATTTCAGCATCCTGCATCAGGAAGCAGGAAGGGAACGCCTTTGGTTCGCTTGCCATGTAGCATACCTGCTGTCGACTACAGCCACTATCCACAACGTAGCGCTGTTTCGTTCCAGCTTCGAACTCGCCTCCCTGTCTGGTTTCGTATGTCCTGGTATTCTGTTGGCTCTTTCGGGCGCATACTCCACTGCTGCTGCTGTGTACCAGACTG
The DNA here is from genome assembly GCA_008828725.1 of Saccharina japonica. Lineage (NCBI taxonomy): Eukaryota > Phaeophyceae > Laminariales > Laminariaceae > Saccharina > Saccharina japonica. Next base: position 782,491 of record MEHQ01003648.1, read on the forward strand.
TACCGCTTTGCACCCCAGCAGAAATACCTGTCCTGTATGTGGCATGATGGCAGGCATACTGTGACGGCCGTGCCTTGTGAATCGCTGCTCCTGTGCAGCAAGTGCATTCGATCTGCTTTGTCGGGACACGCATTCCACCACCTCAAGGTTTAGGGCGTGTGGTGGGTTCAGGGTGAGGCGGTTTTTCAGCTGGGAACGTGCTGCCTCTTTAGTTGCAAGCAAACCAGCCAGTAGCTCCGAAGGCACAGCAAGAAACGCGGCCAGCAGCAGCGTGACGCCAAAGCAGCAGCGTCACGTGTTTTCCAACAGCGGTGTATTACAGGACGTACTCGTACTGCTGTAGTAGTGTACCGGTGTATACGCCGGCCATATTGAACAGCAGCAGTCGAGTGTACCGAGGGCCCAGGGTATACACTCGTAACTCGTAACAGTGCGAGTACGAGTCCAGGCCAGCGATACCTCTCTTTCTCTCTCTGTGTACGATACGGTAGTTGCACCACGTATTTTATGACCCGAGGGTACAACACCGTGGACGTATGTAACACAGGCACCCCCGCTATTAATATAATGCTTCGAGGACCAACGCCCAAACGGGTAGGGTGGATCGTAAATGATCCGAGTCTGGCGGGAAGGCTTCTTGGCCTGGGTTTTTGTTAGTGGATGAGCTGCGGCAAGTTCCACACTACCCGGAGAGTTTACTCTTCGGGTGGCTATCCCCACCGCACCGGGCCCCTTCGGGGGTCAGGTCGGGTCAACATGCTCAAGTTCCCGAAGGTCGTAGACAGCAAGGGCTGATACTTCCGAGGGAGCATGGAGTGAATTGACACACGACACGAAGTGCACGAAGTGAGACGTGGAAGTGTGGAGGGCGTAAGCTTTATTTTGACCCATCCGCCGGAGGATAAAAAAAAAAAAAAAAAAAAAGAAGCTTCGAGCGTGTGCAGGTGGGTGCGCTACAAGTCCCCCCAACATGTTGCCAATCAACCCGCGGGCACCGCTGTTGCACTCCAACGTATACGTATGATCTGATACTCCCGCTGTATTTCAGGACCAGCCGGTGGGTTGTCGACTCCTCATGCCATCGGTTGTCCCGAGTAAACTCCCAAGTACACCTCATATAATACGTACACCTGCGGCACCAAGTATTTTAAAGGGTACAGAGTCAACAGGCATTGACGCCGTGAATATGTGAACACTGCAGAGCGTCTGCCGATGGTGTATGTGTGTTGTCCACATGAAACCGTTTTTTCTACCCCCCGATATCCAGCATACCCAGCACACCCAGCGTCCGTGCCGATTATTCACCCGGCGCGTAGAGAGATACACAGATACACGCTCTGTGGCCACAGAACTACGACACAGAGGTACTACTGTTTGTTGTAGTATACGCCCCGAAAACATACCTAAGAAAAACCTACTTAAGATCGAAAGAAAATGCCCCGAGCCCGGGGCAAGATAGACCCGCTATTACTGTACGAGGGGGGGTATCCTCGAGAAAGCAAAAAATGGGAAACACAAATTCACACCTCGGACAGATGATCTACAGATACATGGTGATCTGTCTATCTACAGATCATTTAGTTCCTTACCTGCCGTTGTGAGAGGGTGTGTAGGATCTGCATACCATCTGTGTAGCACATACATATTCTACCCTGGAAACATGTGGTAGATTCTGCAGATTATACGGGTCCCACTCGGCAACATGAGCTAGACCATACAGATCATATGCACAAGATCGGGAATAGATCTGCCTTGAAAGGTCTACTGCTTATAGATCATGAATGTGGAAATCGATGATCTGTGCGAGGTGCGGACACATTGTAACACATAAATAAATACATGAAAAATAACCGCAACATGGCAAAACATAATCAAAGCAGGGTAGATTTTGTACCACAACAGGACTCGATGCAAAAAACAAACGACATGGGTTCCGAAACGCCTCTGAAAATGCCGCCACGTGGTCTGTCACCTCTCGTTCGTACGAGTATTCTATTTGGGTGACGAGCACAGCGTCCGCATCATCGCTATCATTGCGACAGTGTGACACTACTAACTGTACCTACCCCAGGGACAACAGCGAACGAGAAAGGAAAATGGACAACGGAGAAATTGAAACAAGATCACGAAAAACAAAACCAGATACAAAAACTAAAACTACAACTATTACTATTACTATTATACTCTATTAGTATTACTATTACTCTATTAGTAGCGGAAAACACACGAAACTGAAGAGGTGCTGCCTGCGCACGAGAGAAGCAAACCATCGCCACGAGAGAAACCCCCAGACGAAGAAAGACAAAAAACTCCGTGCACCCAGCTGGGTGGAAATTTATTGCACACCCAGATTATTTTATTTCGGTTTTACTGTGTACTCGTAGTGCACCAAGAACCCTGATCCCACGATTGATACGTGGGAGGACGGTTCGCGCTCCGAGCTCTCGATCCACGGTTCGCGCTCCGCGCTCACGGCCTCCGGCGGCTCCTGCGGAGGGCTGATTATATTTCTGCACCTTGTGGGTGGGAGCAGGGTGCCAAATGGGATCAGATCCGGGTGGGATCAGGTCCGGGTGGGAGCACGGTAACACCCTGCTCCCCCTTCGCACCCTGCTCCCATCCGGACCTGATCCCACCCGGATCTGATCCCATTTGGCACCCTGCTCCCACCCACAAGGTGCAGAAATATAATCAGCCCTCCGCAGGAGCCGCCGGGGGCCGTGAGCGCGAAGCGCGAACCGTGAATCGAGAGCGAGAAGCGCGAGCCGTCAAACCGTCATCCCACGTGTCGGTCGTGGGATCAGGGTTCTTGGTGCACTACGAGTACACGGTAAAACCTATATAAAATAATCTGGGTGTGCAATACATTTCCACTCAGCTGGGTGCACGGAGTTTTTTCGCGAAGAAAGGGAAGGGAATGCCTCCTCTTTTCCTTCCTTGCCTCTTTCGTACGCACTTCGTCGACAGCGGAGCGGCGGTATTGCTAGTATCAGTGTCGTGCCCCCCCGGGGGAATTGCGACAGACAATGCAAAACAAGCAAAACAAGCGAAAACAACGACCAAGGTAGAGTCCACCACCAAGAAAAGAACACGCTCATTATCCACCAAGACAACAAAGCAGCATCGGGGGGGGGGAGGGGCAGACAGTTCTGGATCAGACACGTTTGGACTTTCGGTCACAGTGGGCACCCGTTAACAAGGCAGGTATGGGACAAGGCAGTTGAGCCTTCCTTAATTGCCACTTTTGCCTTATCCCTGTTAAAGGTCACACGTGACTTACCTCGGGGATAAAGGGCCGATACCGGCTTTGAAGCGGGAGGAATCGCTCGGGATAATGCCGAAACCGGCCTTAACGCGGGAGAAATCGCTTAGACATCATACTGAGTTTAAAATCGGGACTATAGCCGATTTGGCCTGCCTTATCTATACTTTCGCTTTATCACTGACTGCCTTTTTGCGGGGTACCCACTCTATATAGAAGGTACCCTATGTAAACATACTGCAGTAGGGGAGCTTCTCTCATAAGAGCAATAATAAACAAAAGACATTCGAGTGGTGTAAAAGAAAACCAAAAACAACAAAATACTATCCGACGTGATTGGCTGGCTGGCCGGCTGGGTGGCTGGCTGCGTGGGTGCATGGGTGGCTGTCTGGCTGGCTGGCTGGGTGAGTGAGTGGATGGGTGGGTAGGTGGGTGGGTAGGTGGGTGGGTGGGTTTGATCGAGCAGGTTTGGTCCCCGCTTTTGCACCCGTGGTGGCGTGGGGTAGATGGTTTCGGGTAACAGGTGCAACAGGGCAGTTGTTGTTTGCTGTTAAGTTATCGTGGGGCGGAGTACCAGTACGCAAGGGCGGAAGGCCGGGGCGCGTCGACCGCAAGGGTAAAAAGCACACAAGCGAGCTATATTACTGTATCGTTGACCGTCCTTGCCGAGTACGACACCATCCATGCATATTTACGTTACACCTCCCGCCTGCCTGGTTGGTGAAAACCCAACGTGCTCCGTCCTGGCATTGTAGGGATGCGAGGGTCTATGGTCATATGACTACGGCCGTGCACGACATGAGTACACCCCCCCCCCTGCCCGTGTTGGAGGTGTATCTATTAGTGGTAGGACCAGTGCTCCGTCTCGAAAGGGATGAGTGGTCAATGGTCAAATGACCAAGGCAAGCAACAAATGAGTGTATAGCCCGTGGGTTTGCTTTCAACGAGGCATGCCTGGCGGGGAGGATCGGTTGGATTTTTTTTTCACTTTTCGTGCTGCAGTAGGTTCTTCGTTTTCGCCTTCCGCTGAGAGTCCCTACCTTACCCCCTCCTGCCCACCGCGATGCTCTCTGTCTCCACTTGGTGTTTCGGGGGTGCCTGTATACCTCGGGGGGGGGGGGGATTTGTTACTTGCCTTGGTCATTTGACCATTGACCACGCATCCCTTTCGAGACGGAGCAAATTGGGAGAGGTGGGGGGGGGTGTACTCATATCGTGCACGGCCGTAATCGTATGACCATAGACCCTCACATCCCTACAATGCCAGGACGGAGCACGTTGGGTTTTCACCAACCAGGCAGACATTGCTTNGGCACTAAGAGCCAACCCTGTTTTTAGGCGGTAGAACCTTTTCGCCGTGTGGCTATGTTGACACGTGGACGGATCAATGTGCGGAAACGTTTCGAAACGAACACCAGCTAAGAGTTTACGTATTTCAATGTATACTGCATGACATCGGTGGACGCTCTTATAGTCCAGTGAGTTGTCCCCCCGCGTACACAGTAAAAGGTCAGGCCTGCCCGGTAGACGATAACACGACAAAAAAAACGACGCCTGGCTTACTGTAGATCAGAAGGGGAGCTGGCGGTCAATAGGCTATGAAACATGCTTGTTCGAACAGCGACAATACAAGTACGACGTAGTTTTTTTTGCAAACGCCTTCGGTATCATATACGCTTGCATAGCGTATTTTGTGTGTACAAGAGGAAAGCGGAGGGCTAGTGGACGGGAGGCGGGGGGTGTTTAGCGTCCTGCAGTATGTACATCACTTCGTAATAATATACGTCGAAGTAATTCGGTTTTCCCGGTAGCGATACAAATGTGCGTCGCGCAGAAATAACACCCTGCCACGTACGGAGAACGTACAATAACATCTCGAGGGAAGAAACTTTGGCGCCCCTTCGTCGGTTTCTAGACTATACTACTTCATCGCGGCACGCTCATGGGCAGGCAGACTCGCCATGCTTAACAGCGTGCAGCAGTAATATTTCACGACTCTCCTTATATTATCCGCACCGCCATCCTTCATGCACAAACAACAGAGCACAGACACAATCACAACAGCCACAACGAGATCGATGAAGACAGTCCCCCAAAACCCAGCTCTAAGACTACAGGTACAGGACTACATAAATTCACACTACACTACAACACATCCACCGACCCCCCAAGTACCCCCCCTTCCCAATTTCCTCTTATCTTTCTGTCTATTCGTCTACCCTGTCTGCCTCTCTCTCTCACTCACTCCCTTCCCCCCCCCCCCCCCCCCTCCCTCCCTCTCCCCTCCGCCCCACCCGTACCTTCCCCGCCGCCGCCTCCTCCCCTCCCCGCGTAAAAGGCGTGTGCGTCGCCGGGCGCAACAAGGCCACCAAAATACTCACCTCCAAGTGGGGGTTCGTGATCCCCGTCCTGGCGCTAGCTGTAAGCGCGTGGTGTGATCGCCTCGCGGGGGGGGCGACAGCCTCAAGAACGTGAGCAGTCGTCGGACGTAAACGTAGCTTTTCGTTTCTGTTATTTTGCTACTTGAAGTATGATATTTACAGGCGTACGCACGCGACAACGGCAGTCAAGAGTCTGCACCTTTTTTTTGTTTGGCTAATAAGGCTCGTGGCTTACTGTGGTGTCCACGTTGATTGATTGAGCATGCGGTTTTTAAAAGGCTAGTTGCTGTATATAGGATTTAGGTGGGCGTTTCTCGCTGAGCGTACAGTAGTAGTATGCTTGCTCAGCTGTAAATTCTCGAATTAAAAAAAACAAAAAAGCCTTTTGTTTTTCGCTCTCAAATTATTCGCACATGTCACGTACGTACTGTACGAGCTGGGCCAGCCAAGCCTCTGCCGCGACGGGTTATGGACGATGCTTGTGTTCAATATTGATGTTTTACGCTTTTGGGCATGAACATTTGACACGGTGGTTGTTCATGCAACAGCCAACACGTTTTGGGGGGTCGGTGGATGTGTTGTAGTGTAGTGTGAATTTATGTAGTCCTGTACCTGTAGTCTTAGAGCTGGGTTTTGGGGGACTGTCTTCATCGATCTCGTTGTGGCTGTTGTGATTGTGTCTGTGCCCTGTTGTTCGTGCATGAAGGATGGCGGTGCGGATAATATAAGGAGAGTCGTGAAAGATTACTGCTGCACGCTGTTAAGCATGGCGAGCCTGCCTGCCCATGAGCGTGCCGCGATGAAGTAGTATAGTCTAGAAACCGACGAAGGGGCGCCAAAGTTTCTTCCCTCGAGATGTTATTGTACGTTCTCCGTACGTGGCAGGGTGTTATTTCTGCGCGACGCACATTTGTATCGCTACCGGGAAAACCGAATTACTTCGACGTATATTATTACGAAGTGATGTACATACTGCAGGACGCTAAACACCCCCCGCCTCCCGTCCACTAGCCCTCCGCTTTCCTCTTGTACACACAAAATACGCTATGCAAGCGTATATGATACCGAAGGCGTTTGCAAAAAAAACTACGTCGTACTTGTATTGTCGCTGTTCGAACAAGCATGTTTCATAGCCTATTGACCGCCAGCTCCCCTTCTGATCTACAGTAAGCCAGGCGTCGTTTTTTTTGTCGTGTTATCGTCTACCGGGCAGGCCTGACCTTTTACTGTGTACGCGGGGGGACAACTCACTGGACTATAAGAGCGTCCACCGATGTCATGCAGTATACATTGAAATACGTAAACTCTTAGCTGGTGTTCGTTTCGAAACGTTTCCGCACATTGATCCGTCCACGTGTCAACATAGCCACACGGCGAAAAGGTTCTACCGCCTAAAAACAGGGTTGGCTCTTAGTGCCAGGGGTCTTTGTATGTATGCCTCCGCTAGTTGCACGTAAGAGACCAAACGCATGCAACACGAACGCGCATACAACACACGCGTGCTACACAACGCCCACGCGCGCATACAATACCTGCTGGTGCACTTGCAACATCCACACGCATACACTGAAGGGGCATACATCACACCCGCGCACAGGAAATACCAGCAGGCATACAACACTTACTGCGCGTCACACGTGAGAGCATACAGCACTACTCAGCACTCCTCTTACAACAGCGCGAACACCAGCGTGAACCATATACTCGGGCGCATATAACGCCACGCATATAATACAAGCGCGCATATAACACTACCGCGCATATTACCCTGACGCGCATACAGCACTTTCGTTCAGTGCGTATAGCACCAGCGCGCATACAGCTCCCGGACGATACAGACCCAGCATGCATGCAGCCTTAGTGCACAAACGACACCAGCCCCGGTGCGTACAGCACAAACGCACATACAACACCAGCGCGCAAAAAACACTGACGTGCATACAACATCGACGCGCATACAACACCCGCACGAATATTCAATACCAGCACGCATACAACACCAGCACACGCATACGAGGCCAGCGCGAACAGAACACTAGCGTATACATATACAACAACGCGCATACAACGCCAGCGTGCATCCAACATCGCGTTACTCCCCAGCCTGGCGCGCCGATAAACTGTTGGTCACACGTACGATGTCTACCCTTATTATCGCCCTCGGTACTTGCCTTGGGGTTTTATCGCGCACATGATTGGATTTCCCCGTAGAGCTCGTCAAATTTGATGACGTTGTGCCTACTCATGCCATGGTCTCGAGCTTTTCCGCGGCGGCAGAAAGAAAGGCCTTGACAGAAGAAAACACGGCAAGTGTTTTCCCCTTCATCTAGAGTTTTGCTCCGGACTTATTACGCGATTAGAGGGCCATGACGGTGTACCGGTATATCCACGCAGTACACCATAAACCCTCCTCCGCTAAGAGTACTAATGTAGCAATCTAATTTTGTTATTCAGCATTTTTATATACTGTAGTTGTACCAGGTACCTTTTGTTTTCTTTGTATCGCTTTGTCCGATTCGGGTTACCTCGAAAAAATAGCAATTATTCTCTGAAAGGTTACGATGGATGGTGCTGTGCTTTTCGACCTCCCGCAAGGAGCTAATGCAGGTAGTGCATCTTCTGACAGCTGCTTTCTTGTTGCACCTCCCCGCCCCCCCTGAAAACCCGACATGCTCCGTCCCGGCTTTGTAGGGATGCGAGGGTCTATGGTCATAAGACTACGGCCATGCATGAAAATGAAGTACCCCCCCCCCCCCCCACACACACCGCCACTCCTGTCTCCCTCTCCCTCTTGTAGATGACCTTCCTCCTCCCTGGTGGCGTTTATCGTAGCCATTGGTGTATGCACTTCTTAAAGCTTCAAAAAAACTGGCTCTGTACAGGCTGTCGGTGCCGCCGTATGAAGTACGTCTCAGAGACGGCAATGGGGCCAGCCCAGCAGATATCAAGCTCAAGAAGGATAGATCACGTAAGAGAAGCTTGGAAATGATGGCTTACAGATAAAATATCACTACTTGCAAATACCAGTGGTATCTACAAGAATACGTCGTATCGATGCTGTTATTAATACTGATATAGCTTGTTTGTAGTTTGAGAACACCAGTGGGAACATTCAAGTTGGTAAGACATCCGGGGCGGGGGTGAAGCCGCTTTGCTGCTGGTAGAGCATGACGTCGTAATGTAATATGTGATGTGCGTGGTGCAAATGTTAAGCTGTGCGCTTCCCGGTTCGTGTGTTGAGGGGACTTTCGAGCTCGTACACACATTCTAAGACGGAATGCCCCCCTTCTGTCCAGTTTTGTTATTTTCGTATGGTATGACACTGCGGTGACGCGTACACTGACAATTTCAGGTATGTCTATAGCAACTCCCTCGGGGTTGCCCTTTATGTCGCCGCTGTCTTTTTTTTTGTAATCTGTGGGATAGGTGCGCGCAGCACTACCCATGACCTCTGTATCGACAGTTATATCTGTGCTGATGGAACTGCAGAATTAGTCTGCTCTTGACGCGTGCTAGAATAATAAAGGTGTACCTTTTTTAGGCTGACACGTTTTCGGAATGACCTAGTAAAAGCCTCCTTAACCCCACACCGTGCGAATTTCATTCCTCTGTGGTGCAATACGTTTCGTTGTATACTTAGGTCCCATATTAACGACTGTATAATAAATTCAATTAGTAAAAAAAAAGAAGTCAAATTCGCTTTTCATTGGTCAACACACGCACCAGCACCAAATGTTATACCCCAAGATCCTAATCTTTGGTGCTGGTGCGTGTGTTGACCAATGAAAAGCGGATTTGAATTTTATTTTTTCCAAATTGAATTTATTTTATACTCGTTAATATGGGCCCTTAGGCCATGATTTTTTTCATCGGGTATATAGATAGCACTTTTATTTTCCCCTCCCAAATAAGTTTTTGGGTAAGGTATAGAGCTCCTCAAGTGACTACCCTTCTAAGGCAAAAACATGGTGCACCTCTACCGTAGCATGCGTCTCTTACAATTAGGTATCGTGCCCATCTCCTGCTCATCTCCTACAAAAGTAAAACAAATCGTGCCCGTCTTCCTGCTCATCTCCCGCACAAATAAAACAAACGCCTTGAGCTATTTGAAACGGCATCAATCAATGCCGTAGCAAGTGCTAAGAGCAGCATCCTACACCACTGTAACCTGTCGATCTATTTTCCAGCTTCTGCCACCACAGGGAGTTGCGAGGCACAGACGCTGCAAATTTCTTGTGGTAATCAGGGAGGCAGAAGTTATGAAGACTACCTGATATACATCGCAGCCTTCGCGCTGTACGTGGCCCCCCCGTGACTTCAACGTTGGCCGAGGGAGGACTTGGGAGATGAGGGCCGTTTGCAGAGCCAGGGCCGTCAGTGGGTGCTGTAACGGGGCGGTGAAAAAAACACATTTCGAATAATCCGGGGCGATTGCAGAAGAGGGAAATCGTCCAATGGTAGCACAGCAGGGCACAGCCACGTGTGTGCGCACTCTGCTACCTGGCTCCTTCGACGGGGTGGCTATGGGCGAAGCGGAACCGGAACAGATGGCAAGGTCGCATATACCTGGCACTTACTTTTTTGTTTTTTCGTTTAGTTCCTTTTTGCAGAATGGTGGCCGCTTTGTCGCCCCCGCTAAGTTTCTGAAATTTGGCGATTTTTCAGGGGTCCACGCACGATAATGAGAAAAAAAAACGACATAACACTCCTAAAACGGCCAAAACGAAAATCGCCCAACCAGTGCGGCGGGATTTCTGGACGAAATTATGAAAGCGGAGTTTTTTTTCAAGGGTTTTTCGTTGATTGTAGTTTACCCCCCCCCCTCCCTTCTTCCTGGTTGGTGAAAATCCAACGCGCTCCGTCCCGGCATTGTAGGGATGCGAAGGTGTATGGTCATACGACTACGGCTGTGCACGACATGAGCACCCCCCCCCCCCCCTCTGGGTCTAGGGTCTAGAAAATTGGTATGACGGGGAACCATAGTACATAGTACCTACGGTACAGGTACAAAGCTACATATTTGCCTATTTTTTCGAAAAAAAATTGGTCGTATTTACTATGGTCCTCCGTAATAGTGGGGTGTCAGAATACTTTTTTTTTCACGTGGACCCCTGGGTTTTTTTCTCGTCAAGTGAAGAAAGCCGGAGGAAGCAAGGGAGGAGGCTGTCCGCGCAGTGGCATGGAGCCCAGTTGTCTGCAGAACTACTGACACGCTGCACTGATGCATTATCTATGTTTTCGTTTTGTGTTTATCTTGCTAACCACCCTTGGGTGGTAACGTCGATTTATCTCGTGAGGTTTGGTGTGGTCTTGAGCAGTTGCGCCGCGGCAACGCTGACGCCAAAAACGTAGGGGGGGGGGGGGGGTGTACTCATTAGTCATATGTCATGCATGGCCGCAGTAGTAGTCGTATGACCAAAGACCCTCGCATCCCTACAATGCCGGGACGGAGCACGTCGGGTTTCACCGACCAGGCAAACATTGCTTGCGCCAAGCGCGAAGCGCCCGTGAGGTGTTGGGCGAATCGCATGAACGGTGAGCTGCATCCTACCATAAGAACCGCTGTTAAAGCCGCCTTGCTCGCATTGGATTACGGCTTCGAATTAATTGACTTGTTTTCTGGTGTGGTCAGTCTTGAAGGCAATGGAGATACCGGTGCCTTGTTTCAGGAGCTGTTTTGGGCATGGGCAGAGAGCCTCGAGTCCGAGGTATTATTGGCACAGCCGGAACCCAATTCCTCGTTTATTAATGCGGGTTGCACGGAGGTGGGGGGCTAGGCTACAGTACAGGACACCTATTAATAATAAGAAACGGGAAATCTGGTCCAGGCTGGATTTTTTATTTGAGAGAGGGTGCTTTCTACACTAAATTCAAGATAACGACTCCCGAATTTCTTATTTTCCTCTAAATTTCAGCATGTCTTTCTTATTAGCCTGTTTTTTACTAGGTGTCCTGTACTGTATGCCTTCAGGATGGTCTTCTGTTCTGCTTTCGATGTTTCTCGCCTCGGCAATATTTGCTTAATGCCGCAGGTTCTCAGTGCTTATAATAAATCAAGTGCCTGAATTGCACGCGCCGACTATCACGGGGGACCATAGTAAATAGGACCAAATATTGTGAGTAAAAATGGGTAAATATATAGGTTTTTGTGTTCCCCGTAGGTCCTATTTACTAGGGCCTCCCGTAATAGTTCAGTCAAAATGCTTGCCCTTCGTATATAGAGAGCTGGTGGTCTTTTTGTTGAGGTGGCCGACGAAATAAGTAAAGGTTGTATACTGTATGTAGCAAGAAGTCGGACAGTAGGGGGGAAATAAAAAACACGATTGGCGCACTACTACTGTAACGCACTCACGGAGAATGGCGCAAACAACAACAATGCGAACTATTAATAGGCAAAGGTGTGTTGCAACTTCTACGGCTCAAGCTGTCGTGAAGGACTATAACTGGTTGACGCACGGCCTATTATTACTGAATTATGGCTGATCCAACTATGATTTCCGGCGACGAAAATCTTCCGCCTTGTACAATAGACATCAAGCACGTCCACACACACTCCTCGAGTGCCACCCGCTGCTCCTTTTGCGCTTTCTAGAGAGAATGCGGGATGTCTCGCTAACGTTGGTGGCGTGCGTCGGTGGAGGAAGACACGAGTCGTGGGATGTTTGTTTGTTTTTTCGTTTTGTTCTTGTGGCAGGACGTGGAGTGCGGCGGTGGTGGGCATATATGTATGGTATATGCGATCGAGTACTTGCAGTCTGCCTGATAAGCAGTATGTTAATGTATACTACGGATGTATGATTCACGTATGAGTATTATAGGAGAATTTCGTATTGGGATTGGGAGCATTCTATTGGTTGAAGATGTTGACGTGGTATGTTCGCAGTAAATTCTCCCGGTAGAAACATGCCTGCGACGGTATGTTTGGTTCTGGATGAATCCCGATGGGATTCACTTCTACAACTACTTCTTCTTTACTACGTATTCAACTTATATTTCTACTGGATAATATATATATGTATACAACATTTTCTTCTTTTCATCTTCTCGGCGTCCAACCCGAGGCTCCATCACCATTTCCGCGAGGCGAGCCGGGCTTCGTGCACGACATTGCGTCTTACGCTAGCGTATGAAGATCTTTGCAGCTCGTGCCGAGGTCACGGTCACAAGATGGAACTCGTGTGACGTATTGGGATTACGTGCGGAGGAGATCGAGAAAGCCAGCTCGTGTTGGGTTCGACGTTAGCTCCGAAATATGGTGGGGTCCATATTCGAGCTCCCCCTCGCCGAACGAATGGCCTATGTCGAAGAGGTCAGGCAGATCGCCGCCGCAAACGTAGCGGCGATGGAGGTCCAGCGTGAAGCCAAAAACGCCCTCGAACAAGCGCGGCATTATAGAGCAGTCGATGAGAGAGCGGACGCCAGAATTAGCGACGCCATTCCGACGCCTAATGACCGGCTTGCTTGGGTACTGGTTGAGATCGCAAGACAGCTGACTATCCAAGAACAACAAGGAATAAAGGCACAACAAAAGGAGCTCGTAGTTTGTATGGTAAAAGTTGGGCTCTACCGGATGGAGCAAGAGCGAGAACGGGAGCTGGTGGTGGAGGTTAAGCATAAAAAGGGGGGTCTAAAAGAGCAGGTGGTGGACAGCAAGCAGCAGTTGAGAGCTTCGCCACCGCCACACGACAAGGATGAGGATAAGGATTTGGTTTTATTGGAGGAAGGGCGCAGGGCGAAGCAGGCGGGGAGGCCGCAGGAAATGGCTTTACCGCAACCATCACTGTCTTCCCCATCACCTCACGCAACGGAATCGGCGGGGAAGGAGTCATCTATGCGCTGATAGCTCAGGGGTAGAGCAACTGATTGACACTCGATTAGAACAGATACTACACATGATCTTAGCCAAAAGGCCGAGAAGGTATGTCGCATGGTTGGGGTGATTGACAGTCCCAGGATCTTGGATTTTGAATGAGTTACGCTCGTAGACGTTTTGACAGCAGAGAGGCAGCTGTTTGATACTATAGTGGTTTTGGGGGTTTATGTGGCATACTTGGAGTAAATTTTGTATTTTGGGGATTTTCTCAAGGATATATAGTATAATATTGATTGGTGGATAAATGGATGGATGCATTTGGTTTGGGATGAATATTTCAGAGATGAATGGTAGCTATTAGGCACTGCTATCGAGGCAGGCATGCAAGCAGGGGGGATATGCGATCGAGTACTTGCAGTCTGCCTGATAAGCAGTATGTTAATGTATACTACGGATGTATGATTCACGTATGAGTATTATAGGAGAATTTCGTATTGGGATTGGGAGCATTCTATTGGTTGAAGATGTTGACGTGGTATGTTCGGAGTAAATTCCCCCGGTAGAAACATGCCTGCGACGGTATGTTTGGTTCTGGATGAATCCCGATGGGATTCACTTCTACAACTACTTCTTCTTTACTATTAATACGTATTCAACTTATATTTCTACTGGATAATATATATATATGTATACAACATTTTCTTCTTTTCATCTTCTCGGCGTCCAACCCGAGGCTCCCATCACCATTTCCGCGAGGCGAGCCGGGCTTCGTGCACGACATTGCGTCTTATGGTAGTCTCTCGTCTATCACTCTGAACCAACACATATCCCACTTTCCCTCTTGAAGGCTCCTCATTTTACTACACCTTCCCGACAACAAGGTAGGTGCAGGCAGCAACATAATCATACCAACCAAGCGTCTATTGACAGCCATTATATTAGCTGTGTAGCTAGCTGTGTAATCGTATGCATACACCTGCGTCCAGTAAGACGACATTATGATGAAAGAAGCTCGTATTATTATGAAAGAAGCTCATACCTACGGATAATGCTGTCGCGAATTGGGTTCATGATGATGCATGATGTACTGGTGTACTGACTGTAGTCCACCTGTAAATATACAAGCCTACAGCAAGCAGTAGTATTGGTACTGCATACGAACAGAGTACAATGCTTGCTTTTTTGTTGTTTGTTGCGGGAGCGTCGCACGCTATCAATACTACACTGCACACTAACACGACGAGTGTCGTGCATTAGCAGTTGCTATTAATAGTAGTGCCCACCACTGCAGGTAGGTGATGGCCCCCGTGCGTGTTGCTGTTATTTTGTTGTTTACTCGTGTCAAGGCTGACAATATGATACTCGTACCAGTACCTGGTAAATATATGTACCGTTTTTTGGCCGCATATGCGAAGGTGTACCTACTTTTGGCCATTGTAAAAACATTGTACCTGCGCGTACCTTTTTCGTTTTAGATCCAAACGGGCTGTGAAACGGACATGCATGCAAATATCTTCTGGAACACCCCGCGACGCGTCTGTCTTTTGTGCGGTGTGTCGCAGATACCCTCCTCTCCCCGAAGGGAAGAAGAGGAGATAGCGGAGCAAGTCTGTGGGGCAACTTCAGCAACAGGCGGCTACAGGTGGGTACCGAGGCCGAGCCGGTGGAGACCGCGTAGTTGTTTGCGGAGACGCCCTTGCGCGAATCGCGAAGAAGGGTATCCTGAAAACAGTTCTCCCTTTCCCCCTCTCCCCATGGGTGTGTTGTGTACACAGGGGTGTACACCAGTCAGTATAGTGCAGGGTGTGTAATCAGTTCATCTGATGGGCATCCTCGATCCTTCGTGCAGTTGTTTCTCCTTTAGGAGTGGGCCGAGTTAATTAAGCGATGTTGCTAGTTCGAGCCCCCCCTGTGATGCATGCGGGCGCAGGGGCACTGGCTGGCCCATCACAGCGCGGCGTGCTCTACGACACGACCAACGAGCGGCCACAGCTATATATTTGTACGTAGCTCTCGATATTCTGAGCATCAAAAGGAAGGAACTGCTGCACCCCAGCTTCGTGTACAATTTTACCCGCTTCTCGTACGATGAACGGGTGGACGAACCCGACACGATAGGATTGCGTGTTACCAGGTATCATTCATCCTGCCTCCTCTCCTTCTGCGTACGAACAGTTGGAGGCTGGGCATGAAGAACCCTACTACTCTTTGCGGGTGGTTTACGCGTGTGGCAGGGTACAGCAGGATTGTTTGATCATACTTTGAGAGGCCGCAGTTCTTCGCCGTCCGCTCGCTGACACCAACATAATTGCCGTGCGCAGAGTACTCTGTGCCGTGGCAGGCCGTGGCAAGCGGTGGTGGCATGTTTTCTCTTCGTCCCTGGTTCCTACGTACGTACGTATTGTGACTGACTTATTTTTTATTATCGTTCGTCGTTTGGAATCTCGTCTGTTCTGTTGTTCATTCCAGGGTGTACAGCATGCTACCACGGTATGCGGTTGTGTGTCGCTTTTCATTTTCGTCCACCGCCGGTACTTGTTGTGTACTGTGCTTCTCCGTAATGTAATGTACTACGTACAGTACAGTAGTCTACACAGCAAGCAGCAGGAATACTGTACGTACGACGATGCATACCGCTTACCAGGTACCAGGTATCTTCTTTCTTAACTGCTTCTTCTAACGTACAACACCGCAGCGTATACTGCTGGTACGTGTACTGCTGTTGTAGCACTGCGTGCTACTGGTGTTACTGCTAAACTACTGTATTGTACTGTCTATGCTACAAAACAGTAGTACTACTGTTGTACTGCCACTCTGTGCTGCTACTCGTGCCCCCCCTACATACTGTGCGCACTCCAAGTATTACCACTGTTACAGTACTACAACAGCAGTAGTATAGTACTGCCACGTTACGCGTACTCCTCTATATACCACCACCACCACCACCACACCGCTGCTGTTGATGCTGATGCTGCAGGCTTCTTCGGCGATATGTTTGAGACGGTGATCTCGGTCATAGGATCAGCTTTGACCGCCATAGCAACGGAATTCGTAATCTCGTCAGGTTCGACGAATGTGGTAGCAGTCACGCCGTTGGCTACCGATCTGTGGCGCTGGGCCCAGTACTTCGAGGAAGAGGACGTCGATGATGATGGTGGTGATGATGATACGGTGCGACTATATAATAAATAATAGGCGTCATTTTTTTTTTTACCTTGTCTGGCAGACGACACTACAGCAGTCAGTAGACTCTGTACTTTTATTTATGTTTTGATTTTCCAAGGATATCAGTTACACCTCTGTGATAAAACCAGTCACCTACAAGTAATTTGCCTGGACTTGAAAACTCAGGTTACAGCACAGCAGTACTACAATAGCACACCTACGCGTACAGCAGTACGCACGAAGTCTATACGTACCAGCACTTCCCGCACCAGCACTCCCCGCTACTCCGGGTGGGCGTTTGAACCTTTTAGATAGGCCCGTACTACAGCAGCGGTACTTCGACAAGTCGAGTACGAGTACACAACAGGAAAATGAGCCAAGAAAAACAGAAAAAACAAGGCTGAATTTCTACGGGGGGCGGGGTTGGGGGGGGGGGGGGGGGGGGGGGGGGGGGGGGGGGGTGGCGGTGAGACCATGGTCGGGAGCTTGGGAGTCGGCCTGTAGTCCTGGAGGCGGGGGTCGGGGGTCAAACAGACAGTTTCAAAGTGAAAATATGCCTTACAGCTCTCCACGAAAACGTCTGAGACTCAAAACTAAAAAAACAGACAACAAGAAACAAAAAATAAAACCAGGAAGCTATGATCGGTCTATGGTCTCGCGAGCGTTCATCAGAACAGCAGCTGATTTTTTTCGCAGGTGAGCCGCTACGTATGATGCATGCAGCCTCTTCCCACGTTAGGAGGGCGCCTTCAGAAGTGTCGAATCGTGCTTTTCTGTTCTCCACTGCAATTCACAGGAGACGGTACCTTTGTTTTCTGAAAGTTTTTTTTCGGTCACAGATTTTTGCGTTTGATGACAGTCCCGCGACCCGCGAGCTCTCAGCGAAATCCTCAGGCGGGGCTGTTCGCGGGTCAGGTCACCTCGCGGGTCACGGATCAGGTCAGATCCGTCAGCTGACCCGACCCGATCCGCGATTTGTTCTACATGTTTTGACTGATCCGGCCCGGCTCGCGAGGTTTTGAAAAGGGCAGCGGCCAAACAAAGGTATACCTGGTCCGTTTGCGGCCAAAAACAGGTACATACTTAAACTCAAGTCAAAAACGCACTCTACGTGCCCTGCCATTGGTCCACAACTCGTTGTACCTGTTTTTGCCTCTTTAAAGCCCAGGTATACCTGATTTTGTCTACTTTTCTTGACTTTCACCTTTTTTTTGTCGTTTTTAAGCCCTTCATAGTTCCACCCTATGCCCCCTATACAAATGCCGACGTACGCGGAGACCCCCTCCTCCCTTCGCACCTCGCACCACACGCCCCTCGAGCGACACACATACACATTAAAAAAAAATAATATATCTGCCTTCACACCTCCGCCGAAATAATACGACATAGAAGGCTCCCCTTCGGGATTGTGGCTGGCTTGGAATACCAGGGGTTTCGCAAGCTGAGAAGGGAGAAGACAGCAGCAGGCGTTCGTTCCTCGTACTATTAATAGCAGCTACTCGTATACGTAGCCACCGGGCGAGCACGAAGAACATGAAAAAGCTCTACTTTGCGTTGCAAGGAACGGCAGGTTCGTGGGGTGCGTTTTAAACTTGATTTTAGCATGTACCTGTTTCTGGCCCCGAACGGACCAGGTGTACCTGTTTTTGGCCTCTGCCCTTTTGAAAACCTTCGGACTCGACCTGACCCGCGAGATTTTTGTTTTTTTAATAAGAAACCTCCTGACCGGACCCGACCCGACCCAACCCAACCCGCGATATTTGGAAACCTCTTGACCCGACCCGACCTGACCCGTGAGATTTTGAACACCTCCTGACCCGATCCGGCCCGATCCGCCAGATTCCGGTTGACCCATGAAATACGGGTCATGGCGCGGGTCGGGCCTCCTAAAACCGCGAGACCATTATTACTCTAAACCCGCGGATCCGGCCCGTGGGTCGATACTTCAAACATAAATGAATATTAATCTTCTTTTTGTATACCACCCCACACCCCACACTATACGAGTAGTGATAAGGCCTGGTTGTACGTACGTACGAGTGGGTATGGGATGGATGCATGGATGCGGGCATGCGTACCGGTATACAGTGGGGTCCCGCTGTTAAGAAACGTAATTTTGGCCTCCAGGCTCAAAGTCTTATTTCGTGTGCCCTCACCAGCAACATTTACGGCTTGATTGCGATCGAGGGAACACCAGAACACCACGTGCTGCATCCTTACTTCCCTATATACTCCTGCCGTCGAACTTCTCACCAACACCGCTGCTGCTGTTGCAACAGCAGTAGTACTGGCGCTGCTGCGTGTGTATGCCTGCCCAGTGTGTATCAATACGTGTGATTGTGCTGCTGCTGTGAGCCCCTCTCCAGGTACCAGGTATCTCCTTAGAGTCACACACCCCCCTTCCCGTTATTCGGTATTTTTCTCTCCGATCCGCCAAACTCCAGACTGTCAACACATTCTTCTACATACATTTATTATATATTGATGATTCTTATTTCTCTCGACTTAAATTGTAGTTTTTCCAGTGTTTATTATTTCTTATTTATATATGCCGCGAGAACCACATATCACGTTGACATTGAACAGGTAGCTCCTCCTTGTCTTTAAGGCTAACGCTAACCAGCTTGGTCGAGCCTTCGAGCGAGGTGCTGGAAAGGGCCATGGTGCCGACAGCAGTAGAACGTGAACAGTATGGCGGAGCCCGGGGCTGGGTGCTCTAGTGCGCGATGCCCACTGCCCACCAGGGCGTCAAGGCAAAGCCGTAATGAAGAGCACCGAGTGCGTCCTTCGATAATTTTTGTGTTGAGACCACAGAGGTTTCCACCTTTGTTATTTTTTCTTTTCCCACCAGCGGGCATTTCACTTGTGATGAAACTGTCAAAACAAAAAATGTCGGGGAAAAAATAAAAATGAAGAAAAAAAATAATGTCGGCTGTGATGAGACTTTATTACTTGGTTTACTTTTCTGTACGGTGCTCGTAGCACGGCTGAAAGGTTTTAACGTTTGGCGTTTCTTATTCCGTGCCACGCTCCGGAGCGACCTTATTTCTTAAATTGGATGGAACGAAAATCACTGCTGTTTCTTATATAGCATTTTTAAAATTTCGTTGCCCGGCTTGAGCTGTCTTTCTTACACGCAATTTCTTATTTTTTCTCACAATATCAGCCTCTGTTTCGTAACATAATATTTCTTAAATGCGGGCCCCCACTGTAGACCAAATATGTCGGGAGACATGTCAATGTCAAGCTGTCTGTCTGTCAAGGCTGTCTGTCAAGGCAAATCCAGCTGTCTAGACATATGTCCCCAGTCCCCCTGGCAGAAAAAGCCTCTTAATATCTGTGGAAACCCCATTTTCTTATTTTTTTTGTGAGGCCATTTTACTCGTTTGATAAAGCTAATTTCAAATCATCGATATTCTGCAGTTCAATTTCAATATGTTTCTGTAGATCGGACTCGGAAATGGAGCAAAATGGCGAAAAAAAACAAAATACAGGGAAAAGTATCAATTTATACATTATCGTCAGGCGTTTTTCACAAAGCGGGGATTTTTCGGTAGTGTCCCCTGTTTTTTGCTGTCAAGGCTGTCTGTCAAGGCATTTGCCTTGACGCTGTCTGTCAAGGGGTGAAAGTACTGTCTCCCGACATCTTTGCTGTAGACTATAATAATAGCTATTAATTCGTTTGGGCTGGTCGGTGTTACTTGCACGAGCTTACTTGCCCGGTGGCTACGTACTGTAGTACGTTTTTTTTTTTTTTTTAGCTTTCTTCAGCTTTTGTGTTCTTCGTTCTTGCCCGGTGGCTACGTACGTACTACTGTAGTCGTAGCCGGTACGAGAAACGAAAGCCTGCTGCTGTGTTCTCCCTTTTCAGCTTGCGACACACCCCAGGGATTTCAAGTCAACCACAATGTTGAAGGGAAGTACCTGGCATTGCGTATTGGTGCGAGAGAATCCTTTGGGCAGAAAGCGGAACCTTTTGAAGTGTCCGACCCGCGGGTCAGCAGAAACAACTCGCGGGTCGTGCTGGCCTGACCCGCGAGTGATCCGTTTCTCGCGGGTCATGACCTGACCCGACTCGTGAGCTTTCCATCATCTCTTGAGTCGACCTGACCCGACCCGTGATATTTGAAAAAAAAATTGACCGGACCCGGCCCGACCCGACCCGACCCGACCCGACACGACCCGACCCGACCCGACCGGAACCATGGGTGGTCAGGTGACCCGCGAACAGCCCCTTGGAATTTTTCCACAAGTAGGCACAAAACAGAAAACAGCACATTGCTCCTGTACCCTGTGGATAGATACTGGGAGTAGGACACAAGAATGCTGGCCCAGGCTTGATTTATTATGTCGGAAAGGGAGTGTTGTACCAAGTATAACAGAGAGGTCTGCACCTTTTACCAAACAGGCCAAATGGATAGTACCCGGCGGGCATTCGCGAGTAATTCCCGATCCTGCCTATACGTACTCGTATAATAGCAGTCACAGGTACGAGAAACAGTCACGGGTACGAGTAGGGTATCAGTAACTCTCCATAGCCGCTGGGTATTTGGGTCCCGGGTACCCTAGTACCCCGGGTACCGGATGTCTAACCCTGGAAAGAAACCTTCGACCTTGGAGACGTAAAACAAATCGTCCCCTGGGCCCTGGGCAGTTTCTCGTACCGCATCTCCTGGAAACCCTTTTCAACGTCCAATATCAGTACTGGACGAAGCATGATAGTAGATCTTCCTAAGGTAGCTATTTAGGCACTCTGGTTGGCTAAGGGTATGTTTTACGCGGCGCAATCAAGTTGGAGTCTTTCCCAGCCACAGCATCCCGAGTCAACCTAGAGTCTTTCCAAGCTCACCATCGACGCCGGCGGAGTCAACCTGGAGTCTACCCAAGCACAGCATCCCAGCACTGACCACTGGTATGGCGTTCGGGTTAGGGTTAGGGTTCGTGTCGGAGGGTCGGCTTCAGGCGTCTAGCACAAAACCCCCGTAAATATCTACTATCAAGGTGTGTCCACCCCTCTTCAATACTAAAATGCGTACCTATTAAAATACCAGTAAAGAACAGTAGGATCAAATACCGGTATCAAGTACATGTCACTACTCCTACCCAGGGTTGTGAACCGAAAACCGAAAGTCGTTTTTTTCGGTCGGTTTTTCTCGGTTTTTCGCAAGCGAAAACCGACTTTTTTTTTGTCGGTTTTTCGATTGCCCACCTGTGTTGCAGTGCCCACAAAATGAAAACGATTTTAGGCTCGTTTCCTGCCAAAAACTCGAAACCTGGAAGCACCACCGCTCTATTTTTTCGTACGATATCCCGCAATTCTGCTCTAACTCCAGCCTCACAGCTAATCCCAAAGTGCGCCACCCTGCGATGGGCTCTTTGGTGCTTTCACTATAGTGTGACAAAACGGCAGCAGTTTTCGTGACCTCTAACCACCGCGACAAAGTCGCTGAAGTTTGAGAATGTGGTTCCAGGTAATTGGATTTGTTATTTCTCATACTCTGGCCAAGTTATTTTTTGGAGCTGCAGCCATGGTGAGCAGTACTCACGTACGTATGAATATTAAAAAAAATCAACGCTCGTAACTTTTTTGTGTCCCAGCTCTTCAACTCTAAAACACAGTGTTTTTTTAGTCCACATTTCTTTGTTTTTTGCAGGTACGTCTCAAGCCGATTGCGGCGTCGGTGATATAAATCCCAAAGTGCGCCACCCTGGTATACCTTCCCTGTCTGTATACACAAGCACACGTTCAATCTTGGGCGATTTCGTTAAGGTTTACCCCCGCGACAATGCCCGTGAACATTGCCTAAACTGGCGGCGCGACCGCTGGAGCTTTAGTACCGGCTGTGCAAGGATAAAACTGCGTGGCCGCGGTGCATCAAATTTCTCCAATTCCAGCACGACAAAGGCCGAACCAACTACAGAACAGATATCATGACTTGGTTGAGCTCGTCCGGGCGTGGTGTGTCATTGGGAGGCTTCAGTGGGGAGCACGGCGCCAGGGAACGAGCGCAGACTGCCGCATGTGCCAAAGCGATTGTGAGGGGCTGGTTTTTGAAAAATCCCGGTTTCAATAATAGTTGACGTTATTGGCTGGAACCCCCTTGTCGGTCTTGTGGGCACTGCAACACAGGTGAAAACCGTCTCGGTTTTTTTCGGTCTTTTTTTTTCACTGTCCCCTATGCCAATAACGCCTACATATATGTACGGAAACCCCGTTATGAATTGTGAGGGGTGGACAAAGGGTGACAGTGGATCTTTAAAATGGGGGTATTTGTCTTGGTAGTAGTAATGTTGACCCTCAGATCGAACCCTAACCCTAACCCTAACCCGAACCCTATGCCAGTGGTCAGTGCTTGCTTGGCCAATCAGAGTGCCTAATTAGCTACCTTAGGAAGATCCACTAACAGTGTCTGTCCACTACTGTGAATTGTAGGGAAAGTAGACTAAAAATATCGACCAACAAACGCTACAAGAGTTTTAAGCCTTTTAAACTCGATTTCCACCACATTCTCCCTCACTAAACCTGACTTATCTCTTCGGTGTAAGTCAGGAACCCCGATGAGACTCTGAGCATTCAAGTTTTACCTCCGACTTTTCGGTACTGGACTCAGTATGCAATGATCGCATTGCTCTCATCGTTCCTTTCTGGGTGTTTCCTAAGTGAGTGAGTTTTACAGGTTCTTGAACATGAGATTTTTCCCATTTTTTTCCTTTTTATGGGATGAAGGTGAGGATCGAACCACCGACCTCACTCTTCAGAATCTCACGTCCTGCCGTCGACGCCATTGTAGGGAAAGTAGACTAAAAATGTCGATCAACAAACGCTACAAGAGTTTTAGCCTTTTAAACTCGATTTCCACCACAGAATGGATGAACAATGGACAGTCCTCTAGTAGGCCACGCAGACAGTCCCCTACGCCAATAACGCGTACATATCTGTACGGAAACCCCGTTATGTATAGATGAACAATGGACAGTCCTCTAGGCCACGCAGACAGCTGCACGCAGCAGAGCAGCACGGCAGCAGTATAATATCGTTCTGTCACAGGAAATGGTTCGGCCTCGTACCCCCTACCTGGTTTATATAGGATTTAGTGTAGACCATTGTTCATGCCCTGGTATGGGGATTAGTATAGCCTCGATTACGTTTTTTTATACAGCAATGAGCATGGCCTCGTACGCCTATCTGGTACCAATATATCGTGCTTTTATAGGGAAAGCTATGACTTCGTGCCCCCTACCTGATGTATATAGGGTTTAGTATGGCACGTTTCTATAAAGGAATTAGTATGGCTTCGAATAATGATTTGTATGTAGGAATAAGCATGGCCTCTTACCGCCTATCTGGTATATAAAAATTTAGCACGTACGTAACACGTTTGTATATTAATTCGTACCGGTATGCCCTACTACCCCATACCTGGTTTATATAGGATTTTTTGTGTAGTATAACTCATTTTTATATCGGAATTTACCGGTTTTACTACGTAGTATGGCATCGTACCCCGTACTTGGTTTATATAGGATTTGGTCGGCGCTTGAAACTTGACACCATATGATCCTGTCGTTACATGTGATACCAACCAACACATGCACACGGAATCCTTTGAAAAGCTGTCTTTTTAGCTGGTTTCATCGAGAAACCGACCGAGAAACCGACCGAGAAGTGCTCGGTTTCGGCTTCGTTTTGTTTTCAGGTTTTGTTTTTAAAACCGACCAAAACCGACCGACTTTTTGGGGGAAAACCGAAAAACCGACCCGAGGCACTTTTCAATTTCGCTTCACTACCCTGCTCGTACTGCTGTAGACTACGTAGACTTGCCGAATACTCGGACCCGGGGGTACTCGCGAATATTTACGTATTTTCCCGTCCAGCAATGCTCTGTCACGGATGTGATACCAGTAGCACTCCATTCCCGCGGGGTGTTTGGGCCTCAGGTACCCGGGTGATGGACGTTTTGCCGTGGAACCCCGGGGATTAAAACTCGTCATCCCCTACATCACGCCCTCTGGACATAAATTCGTGCTAAATATCCTGGAAACCCTTTAGAAAAACGTACGTATTCATACAAGAGATAGATATATTTGATCACACACGCAGGTTGACGAGGGAAGAAAGGGCTGAAGTCTCCTCGCGATAAAAAAGCAAGAGGCACGAACCGTAGTGGGGAGGGGAGAGGAAAGCCTGCTGTGTGACCCCCGGATCTGAGTTACGACTAGGAGAGGGGGAGAGAAAAGAAGGGCGGAGAAAATAATTAATGGGATGACGGGGATGGGGGAAAAAAAAAAAAAAAACATGACACGATACCCCCACTCTACGTTCTCGTATACGTATACGTAGCATGGAGGCATGCAGTGCCGGGCCGGCAACGTAGCGAGGATGCAACATCAGTCCAGCAGGTAGGTAGCAGTAGGTAGGTAGGGATGTAGGTAGGTAGGTAGGTATCACTCAGGACGGACATATAAGGAGCGTTTACACATTAGTATGAAGACCGAACGGTCCTTATATTTCCGCCCAGAGTGGTATTAACAGCAGGCGAGGGTTTATCTTGACAGAGGGCAAAGGCGAGAATTCCCAAAGCTCCGTTGGGGTGACCCCCAAGACACGAAAAAAAGCCGCGAACTATCACCAGGTACGTATGACACGAAATTCTGCCGATATACTGCTGTAGGCTGTAGGGGGCGTGACTTATAGGGCCGCTATTATCGAAGGATATTTTGTTCTAAAAATCCAGATATCGCTTACCGGTAGTATTCTTTCTTCAAAATATGTGAATGCAAAATGTTCCTGACATGTTTATCTCTGTTATAAAAACCATGTATAACTTGTGACAGAACGCCTCCGTATATATCTTGACACAAGATTCACAAATCGAGAACATGTGGACAATCTGTACAATCTGTAGAAAAGAGCTCTCCGATGATACCGGCCCTTAGCGGTTGGTAAGGTGCCACCCCCCGGGGTTCTAGGGTATATACCCAAATACCCACCAGTACCCGCCAGTACCCAAGTATTTCCCCTCGAAGTTAGCGGGTACCCGTTCGTCACGGCTCTTGAGAGGGTTACACAGAGTACACAATACACAACAAACAGGGTGTTGCACACTAAATTCATTACAACGTCTTGTTTGTATGTAATTTTCAGGCTGCGTTTTTCAGGGGATGTTTCCTTAGTATGTCCTGTCCTGTACCTCAGCATGGATGCATGCATGCATACGCGTGTCTCGAACGATGCTCGGCAGTTTTTGAGAGTTGATCTATGATAAGACTTTCAGTCAAACCCTAGACATTCCCTATTATTAGGATACACACCAAAAGAGCAGCTAGCTTGCTGATCGTGTTTGTTTTGCTGGCGGCCGCCGGTTCCAAACCAGCTCTCCCCCCACCCACGGCAGTAAACGTTTTTTTGTTTGGTATCCTTCGGCGGATTCGTAACACAAAAAAAATGAAGCTTACGCTTAAGGGGGCCCCTTCGGACAAAAAATATATGAGCAAATGAAAAACAAATCCTTTTTTTTTTAGTTGCTATACTATTTCTGGTACAATTTCCACATTTTCGTGACTCCCTACGGAAAACGGCATTTCTTCAGTTATAATGCTCAGAATTTCGACCAATGAGTAGTTTCAAATAGCCTAGATCATGGTCAACATTTGTGTCTCGGGGCGCATATCGATCAGACGCCTTGTTCATCACGCAAAGTGCCTCTTACTCGAAAACGACTCGCCATACCCCCGGTACCCAAGACGAATTTGAAAAATAGCAGTTTCTCCGGCTGCTGGTACTGTTTTAACTCAGATTTTCGATGAGGACGCCGAGCACTATTAGTAGGTGAACGTACCTGAGCCTCTAGTTCGACCGTCCGTAGCGTCTTACGTGGCCACAGCAGAGTGTAGATACCAAACAGGAGCTCCGAAACGATCTAAATCTTGCTGCGAAGCACTTTCGTTTCGTGATGCAAACACAGCAATGCTTGCCCTCCCTTGTAGATCCAAGAGCCCCAATACCTCCTAGAGACTATATCGAACAAGCTATACGTTGTCGGTCGAAAGTCTGAGCATTAGAACTGGAGCTATGCCGTTTTCCGTAAGGAGTGCTGATATGGTGTTATTATACCAGAAATAGTATTGCTGCTGTAAAAAAAAACGAAAATATATATTTTTCAACACTCAAGTACTCTTTTGTTTTAAATACCGAAGGGGCCCCTTGAGGTCACCATTAATTGACGGCCGTATATATATATATACAATACTGTTCACACCTAACTTTTGTGGCGTTGGGTCGCTGTCATGTATCGAGCGTTTTTTAAGTTCCAAGGACGCCTGCTACGGTAGAGGTACACCATGCTTTTGTTTAGGGCATTAGCCAAAAATAAGTATACCTACGCACTTTGAGCCATTTATAGGTACACTGCGTAATGTACACCGGAAACGGCTTCCGGGCCCGCCTGATATTGGGCCTGCGCTCCATTGTACCTACAAATGGCTCAAAGTGCGCAGGTACACCTATTATTGACTACTCGATGTGCGTATCACCTATTTTTGGCTTCAACTGTACCTATAAATGGCTCAAACGACCACTTTTTGGCAAATGAAATATAGACAGACGGCCACATCATATGCCGGGACTGTCAACCAGCCGACCGTACCAGTACAACCACTGACACTGCGGAGTTATCACGCATTACCTACACGCGAGAACTCGTATCGCGATCAATGCATACGTATTCAGTACGACACCCCTCTTACGCACACACATATATACGATGCGGAGAAACAACAACGACGAGTGTTTCCATGCCGTTATGCTGAAAGTACAATATACATACTGACTGTAGTGCAGTATATAGTAGGAGAAACTTTGTTATATTACATACGTGTACAGAGTTGTACCATACGGTTACGAGGGGGTCTAAGTTACACAGCCGTTGGCGCGGTCCGGAACAACATTCCATACGTAGCAAACGTGGGTGAATGTGTGGCCGTCTGTCTATATTTCAGTTGCCAAAAAGTGATCGTTTGAGCCATTTATAGGTACAGTTGAAGCCAAAAATAGGTGATACGCACATTGAGTAGTCAATAATAGGTGTACCTGGGCACTTTGAGCCATTTATAGGTACAATGGAGCGCAGGCCCATTATCAGGCGGGCCCGGAAGCCGTTTCCGGTGTACATTACGCAGTGTACCTATAAATGGCTCAAAGTGCGTAAGTATACCTATTTTTGGCTAATGCCCTTTTGTTTATGAGGCTCTTTCCTCACTTGAGGAGCTCTATACTAATACTAAGTCAAAACATATTTTGGAGGGGAATAAAAGTCCTACCCGATGAAGAATTCCATGGCCCAAGCATAAAGTGAAAAATGTTGCAACACAATACTGAAATTCCGCCGATGTAGGGTTAACCCTTTTAGGACTGCAGTCCCGTTTTGGGGACAATCCACTCTAATTCTAAGTAATTTGTCCCCAAAACGGGACTCCAGTCCTAAAAGGGTTAAGGCGCTCCCCGTCATTCAGAAAATGCTTCAGCGAAAAAACTGCTAGCACTTTGAACCGAAAGTTAAGCACATTTAACACAGTAATATTAAATGAAAGCGGTTCTTATATTTCGGGACATAGTGGTACCTATATCATAGCATGCGTCCAAAAGCGCAGCCCATTTGTGCGCCGGTTGTCTTTGCAACGGCATTTTTTCAGGGCATTCCTCGGGATTTTTCCCGCGATATCGTGCGGGATTCGGGATTATCCCGTTGTCCCATGAGGAATGCGAAATCCCGTTCCCGCACAAACGCGTCCCGCACGAATGACAATATCCCGTATCCGTGCCACGGAATAATGTAAATCCCGTTCCCGCACAAACGAGTGTCCCGCACAAACATGTCCCGCATAAATCAGGATAATATCCCGAATCCCGTCAGTAGAGTGACGTATAATCCTGCTGCCTTGGAAGCGAAAATTAACCCCTCTGCAGAAGGAGGGACCATGCCAGAGTAAGTTCAAGGGTAAGCTTGCAGGCTCAATTCTCACGTTCGATGCTTTTTTCCTCCTTTTTGGCAACAAACCAAAAAGGTACTGTTAAAAACCGGTATCAACGAGGAAATGGGAAAATATTATTTCTGTTTCGAAAAAAATCTAATCAAAATTGCTTTTCATTAGTCTAAACTCGCACCACCACCAAATATGAGGATCTTGGGGTATGTCAAATTTGACTTGGACGAGACACAAGAAAATATCCCAGGATCGTATGTTGTAAATCGAATTCTAATTTGGGAGTTGACCCGACTTGGGCCGGCATATCCACGGTGGGTCAACGCCCGCGGAACATCCCGGCGCGCTTCATGATCGCATCGATGACCACGACCAAGGCGATAACACGTGAACCACAGCGCGAGGCCAGCGGGACAACCGCCGCGCCCACGCCTAGAGACCATAGCACAGCGTACCCCGGCGGTGGCGCCTCAAGAACAATCGCGGCGGTGCTAATAACCAGCTCGATGTCCAAACAGCACGAGAATCGAGTGATCGACCCAAAAACGAGAGGGTAAGCTCAAGACTTCGACAGCCCCGCGCCGTCGCTGTCCCGCCCGCGGCGTGTTAGGGACCCCTCCACCCACCCAAGACACCCTGAGAGCGATAGCTTTCTAGCCTGCGCCGCCAAAAACCAAAAGAGGCTGGCGGCAGCGCGCACGCGCCGGCGCATGCCTTCGCTCTTGTCTACTCTTGTCGGAGTTTCGTCAGCCGAGCGTTATGAGACGTGCTGCGTTGTTTCGATTTCTGAAATATTTGAACAAACGATCCACCTTTCCTGATATGGGACGCAAACCAGTTTTGTTTTGCGAAATCAAATCTAAACTAGACTTTTATTTTTCCGAATTACAGTAGTTTTTTTCTATCTTCGTTAACACGGGCCCTAATAGTACTGCTACTCTTCTTTTTTTTTTGGCAGGGTCATACGTACAACACAATAATTTGGTCGCGTTAACCCGTTTGCCTTCTCAAGTAAATACGACATTATATATAGGAGACAGTACTTTCACCCCTAGACATACATCGTTCAGCAAATACCTAGACAGACAGCCTCGACAACAAAATAACGGGGGCACGATCGAAATATCCCCGTTATTTTTTAAACCCCTGACCATCAGGGTTGTGAACCGAAAGTCGTTTTTTTCGATTTTTTTTTCTCGGTTTTGGGCAACGAAAACCACTTATTTTTCGTCGGTTTTTTGGTTGCCTCCAAAAAAACGAAACCGAAAAATCGACTCGTATTATTTTTTCCCGGTTGTTCCCTTCTCACTATCGAGTACGCCAATGTATGGAAACCCCGTTAGGTATGGATTGACAACCGTCTAGGCCACGCAGACAGCTGCGCGCAACAAAGCCGCACGGCACCCGTACGAGTATATCGTTATTTTATAGGAATTGGTGTGGCCTCGTACCCCCTAACTGATTTATATAGGATTTAGTATATAACAAATTTTATACAGGAATTTGGATGGCCTCGATTGCGCTTTTTTAAATGGGAAGGAGCATGGCCTCGCACCGCCCATCTGGCATAGCACGGCACCAGCATATGGCACTTATATGGGAATTGGTATGGCCTCGTATCATACCCCCTACTGCTGTGATGGTATCACGTTGCTATGAGGATGTGCAATACGTATTATTATTATGAGTAGATAAACAAACACGTATAATACGAGTATGAGATCACGTGAGGTGCTATTCGCAGTAATGGAAACGTCTCCGTAGATCGTACCAGGTACACATATGAAGATACATTGATAGTGGGGTCAGCCTGGTACTTGGCTGAGCCCTGCCTTCGTACTCTGCGCTCTTACCCTATCGAGCTCGATTAATAGTACCATGAGATAAGCAACAAGAAGAACTTTACCAAGGAGAAGCGTGCCCTGGCCAGCATCGACATCCCTGTGTCCTTCCCTGTAAGGGCCTTCTATCACACATGGCGTCGGCGGCAGGACACGGGGTTTGAATCTCACTTCGAACGTTTATTTTACAGTATATAACCACTTGCGCGTGCGCCCCCATAATAAAACATGCCTCCCTGGTTCCCCAGGTATTGAAACGAAGCGGGTAGGTCAACGTACGGCCGTATACGGTACCGACGTCCCAACTATCCCGCCGTTCAGAGCGGGGGATTATAAGGATTACCCTGGGTTGGTTAGTCGGTCGATTTTTACCCCCTCTAGCTCAGTAGGTAACAACACCCTCACACTACCTGGTTTATATAGGATTTAGTATGGAACGTTTTGTATAGGAATTAGTATGGTCTCGAATTTGTTTTTTTTTATATAGGAATGAGCATGGCCTCGTACCGCCCATCTGGCGTATACATGATTTGGTATGTAGCATTTTTGTAATACAATTCGTACCAGGTACGCCATAGCACCCCATACCTGGTTTATTTAGGATTTAGTACAAGCCGTTTTTTATATCGGAATTACAGGTATTTTTAATAGTATGGCTTCGTGCCCCCTACTTGGTTTATGTATAGGATTTGGTCTGCGCTTGACACCGTATGATCTTGTCGATACATGTGATACCAACACAAGCACAAGTAATCCTTTGAAATGTTGACTTTTTAGCTGGTTTCACGGAAAAACCGACCAAGAAACCGATGGCCGAGAAGTGGTCGGTTTCGTTTTTTTTTTCGGTTTTGTTCTAAAAACCGAACGAAACCGACCGACATTTGAGGAAAACACGAAGAACCGACCGAGCTATGATACTGTTCGTTCTCTGTTCACAACCCTGCTAACCATTGTATTGAAAAATGCCTTTTACAATATATATACCGCGCCCTTTTTTGCATTAAAAAACAAATCTCACTCGGATCTGTAGCAATAAGTACATTTAGTACGGTACGTCGTACAGCTGCCGCACACAGCAGTACATATATATCAGGGTACACATCATGATTAAGGCAAATAGTTTCAAACCATAACAGGAGTAACTCAGCATCACGAAAACATGAAAAATAGGGGTTTCCACACAGATATGACGTTTTGTTTTACTAGGGGCTTAGGGGACATTTGTCTAGACAGAAAGACGGAATGGCGCGGACGGAGTTGCCTAGACAGACGGACAGCTAGACATAGACATGTCTCCCGACAGCTTTGGTCTCAAGAGGAATGTACTGTAGATCGGCTGGCGAGTTTGCTCACGCAATGGTTGAAATTCCCGGACAGGCCAGATTTCTCGTTGTGGTTCTTGCTGTTTTTTGTCGAGGTTTCGATCGTGTATTGCGGAGAATGCCGCTTGCCCCCTGATAAAAATCGATATATTTCATACTGGAAATGAACAAATATTGGTGAGAGAGTTGAAGAATACCAGGTATGTTTGGTGTTCGATGTGTATTTGCGCTCCGTACGTACGCAACCACGGAGTATCCTTGCGGGTCGGATCCCGTTAAACAAAACAAAAAAACACGTGTGGTATAATACCAACGTCGTGGTCTCGCCGAGAAACAGCAGTGCCGTGAAATAACAAATGTGTTATCATAGTAGCCGCGTCCATTACCAAGAAATCCCGTATCCCGCACAAAAAATCCCGTTTAGTCCCGTCGTTGCTGGGTACCGCCCCGGGGAGTCCCGCGGTGGATGGATCCCTCACAAACAATGTCGTCGAATCCCGTGGTGGCTAAACCCCGTACAAAATATCCCGTTTAGTCCCGTGATGGCTAAATCCCGTCCCGCGGAGTCCTGCGGTGGCCAGATCCCATATCACTATTCATAGCACCGTTTAGTCCCAGGGTAACTGTGTCCCGTGGGATATTGTCCCGCAGTCGAAAAGGCGTGCCGAGGGATGCCCTGTTTTTTTTCAATATACCCAGGGGTACGCGACCGAAGGAAACGACTCCACACTCCTGAAAAGGTCGTAAATGAAAAACAAAACCACCACTGGGGTAGGAGTTCTGGACGGTTTTTCTCAAATCGATTTTTTCTTTCGTGCGTTTTTACTTGGTTTTAGTATACCCACTTCCTGCCTGGTTATCGAAAATGGGCAGTGGGGTGTCGGGTTTTTTTTACGGGCACCCTTCGTCTACCGGGTAAGTAAGTGGCTGGAAGCTGAACTCGTTGATGTTACACGAATTCGAGCCAAACAGATAAAACAGAATAAATCAAGAGTTTCCTCGGTATAATTTCCGATACATATAGGCGTAATACAAATATATTGAGGATTACATTTCGATCCAGAGTTTTCCGAGTCCGACGCCCATTGGTCGAGCGCCGCCCCCCCCTCGCCCGCCCTCGGCTAATGAGAGGCCGCGGCGCGCGGCGGGAGTTGCCCCTCGGGGGAACACCCCAGTCCCGCCGCACGGAGATAATAGGGCCCCATCCCCGATTCGGAAATCCCTCCGTATCTCTACAATTCCAACCACCCGGGGACGGAAATGGCGATCCCCGGGCTCAAAACCGCCCCGCACGGTGTGTAAACCCCAGCGCCACCGGCCGATCGCTGATTGGCTGGGGCTCGAAATAAATCCAGAGCTACCCGGTAATGATAGGGCCCCATCCCCGGATCGGAAATCCCTCCGTATCTATTCAGCTCCGACTACCCGGGGACGAAAAAAATGATCCCCTGGCTCAAAACCGCCCCGCACGGTGTGGAAACCCCAGCCCCATCGGCCGATCGCTGATTGGATGGCGCTCGAAAATGAAGGCAGCGTCAACCGGAACGATAGGGCCCCATGCCCGGATCGAAAATCCCTCCATACATCTACAACTTCAACAGCCCGGGGACAAAAACGAGATCTCCCGTGCCGACACCGCCCCGCACGATGGGGAAACCCCAGCCACACCAGTGGATCGCTGATGGGCTGGGGCTCGAACATAAAGCCAGCGCCACCCCAACGCGATGGGGCCCCAACCCCGGTTCGGAAATCCCTCCATATACCCACAACTCCTACAGCCCGGGGAAGAAAACCGAGACCCACCGGGTCGACACCGCCGCGCACGGTGTGGAAACCCCAGCCACACCGGTGGATCGCTGGTCGGCTGGGGCGCGTATACAAAGGAAGCGCCACCCGGGGACGATAGATTCCCATCCTCGGATCGGAAATCCCGCCATGCATTCACAAGTCCGCACCCGGGGGCGATAGGGCCCCATCCCCCGTTCGGAAATTCCTCCATGCACCTACAACTTTAACTACTCAGGGACGAAAACCGAGTTCCCCGGGTCGACACCGGCACCGAGGGTGTGGAAACCCCAATCCTACCAGTGGATCGCTGATCGACTGAGGCTCAAAAAACAAATGAGCGAAACCCGGGGACGATAGGGCTCCATTCCCGGCTCGGAAATCCCTCCATACATGTACAGCTAAAACAATATGGGGACGAAAACCGAGTTTCCCCGGTCGACACCACCCCGCACGGTGTGGAAACCCCAGCCCCAGTGACTCTATCGCTGATTGACTGAGGCTCGGAAAGAAAGTCAGCGCCACCCGGGGACAATAGGGCCCCATCCCCGAACCGGAAATTCTTCCATACATCTACAACTCCAACAGGCCGGAGACGAAAACAGAGTTCCCCCGGGTCGACATCGCCCCGCACGGTGTGGAACCCCCAACCCCACTGACTCTATAGCCCATTGACTGGGGTAGCTTTGAGATCCCACCTCACGCGGGGAAGGTAGGATCCCATCCCCGGAGAATTAATCCTTCCATGAATTTACCACTCGACAAACCAGGTATGAAATACGCGACCCCCAAGGTCGATACCGACCCGCACGGTGTGGAAACGCCAATCCCACTGCCTCCATCACTGAGTGGCTGAGGTTTCTGGAGCCAGCGCTACCCGGGGAGAATATACAGTATCATCCCCGGATCATGAATCCTTCCGTACATCTACAACTCCGACAACACGGGGACGAAAGCGCTCCCGAGTCGATACCACCTCACACGGCAAGGAAACCCAAACCCCGCTGGCTCATAGCTGATTGGCTGGGGTAGTTTTGAGGTTCTGCCGCACACGGGGAGCGTAAGGGCCCATCCCCGGACAATAGATCCTTCCATACATCTACAAATCCGACAAACCGGAGACGAAAACAAATATCCCCCGGGTCTGTACCGCCCCACACGGCTTCGAACCCCCATTCCACTGGCTCTATCACTGATTGGCTGAGGTGCAGGGAGCCAGCGCCACCTGGGGAGGATTAGGTGTCATCCCCGCATCATGAACACTTCCATGCGTTTACGAATCCAACACACCAGGGACGAAAGTGGTTGCCCCCTGGGTCGACACCGCATTGCACGGTGTAGAAACTCCACCCCCGCCGCCCCCCCATATTATACATAGGTTGGGTTGGCGTGGGTTGGCAACGATACTGGCTGTAAAACATGCCGCTCAAAACATGAGCTAGACCACCAGAGTACATTTGTTTTGTTTTTGGCGGTCGATTACAGCTGGCGGTCGAGGTATTAGTAGATCATTTGTGCGGGGTGGAGAACCTTTAGTTCCCACAAGGGGAACTATGGTATCACGTACCAGGTAGTGTTTATGGTAAGGCATCCACAAGGCAGTTACATAGTGCTCCCGTTGCTGTCTCTGGAAGTGGCCACACTGGAAATTAAACTAACTCACTGAAGCTGTCATTCATACGCAAGTCCGCCTCACAAGCGATTCTTAGTAGGATGTCGCTCACTCTTCAAGCTACTCGCCGAACACCTCACGGCGCTTCGCGCTTGGTGCTAGCCACGTTTACCTGGTCGGTGAAAGCCCGACATGCTCCGTCCCGCCATTGTAGGGATGCGAGGGTCTATGGTCATACGACTACGGCCATGCATGGATATCGAGTACACCCTTTCCAAAGAAGCGTCGAACAAAAACCTACTACTGGTGTCCGAAACTGTGGCTTGTTTTGTAACTGCTGCGTACGCGCATAGTTAATAGCGCAGAAAGCTGTGCGGCATCGCTGCCCGATACAGCAACGTACCGATCGTATCATACCAAGGGTAGACTCTCCATCGTCTCAGTCCCTCTGCAGATGTACCCTCTCCACTCCCGCCCCCGCCCCCTCAATACCACTATCCCCGGCACTCTACTCGTAGGCATGCGAGAGTCTAAGGCCATACGACGACGGGCACGCATGGTATAATAATACGAAGTATACCACTACCCGTACTAGGTCTCTGTTACAGTACTCCATTTTTCCGACCGGCGCCTCCGGTTGTCTACCGTAGTGCTTAGACCTGTGGTAACTACTAAGGTCTATTTCGCAAGTAAGAGTCCCCCCCCGAGAGAGGCGTTTTCTTGTGCGAAAAAAGACTGCAGAAATTGTCTTTCATATGTTATATCAAGTTCACGCGCAATTCGGCGCGAGTCGATGAGGTAAGAAAATGCTAAGAAAATGCTGAACTCCTCTCGCGATAACAAGGAAGACACGCGCCGCGGTAGTGGGGAGACAAGGGGAGCGCCCTCTGTTTGACCCTGGATCAGAGTTGCGAAGGGGAGGGGGCTGCAGACTTAAGGCAAAGATAATAGCTGGGGTTGGGGAAAAATACGAATACAAGTACTCTGCCTTTTCCACTGCGAGGGCCAAGTTCTCCAACTAACGCTACGAGTACGCACTTCTTCCAGAGACTTGAATGAAACATCTCTTTTTTTCAAGCGATGCTACCGATTTAGTGCCTGGCTCGTGCGGCACGCGTTTCAGTACGGGACGCGGCCACCACAGCAACAGTACGTCGTATGAATCGCACCTCTCGGTGATTCGATGTGCAGCGGAATGCTACCACATGGTATGCCTCGATGCCGTGCTCGGCCGCCGCGGTTTGATAACTCTCATCGGTCGAGCAGCCTTTACGACAATTTCATTAATGGGATACATAACCTATAGACATAACATGGGGCAAATGTCGGGTGGTCCCCGTGTGGTTTCAGGATTAGAAGAAGGGGTACTTGAAAAAAATAAGAAGATAAATGAAACAACCTAAGAACCCCAACCCTAACCCCTACCTGTATCTTGTGCCCATGTAGGCACTTTGGATGAGAAACATATGCGCTGAATTACTCGATCCGAAAATAAGGATCAACCTCACCCAATTTTTTACCATGTGTACTACTGTATCGTATCGATAGGCGTTATTTTAGCGGTGTCGTGAAAGGCTACTGGGGTCTTAACTCATTTACAGCCACACCCATCGTCATCTTGCGGACAAAGTGCTTCGATCTAGACTTGGATGCTTTTTGGCGGCTGCAAAGAGGTTGGCCGCACGGTGCCCGGCCACCATGCGCGTTTTTGTTCTTGATGCGGTACCCTGCCGATGGTATATAACATCATACCAGTGTGTCCCGGAATATAAGCAACGTTTGTATTAAATATTACTATGTTACTATGTTTATGTACAGACGGTCCTTGCATTTCGGTACAGAGTGGTACCTGCTAATGCCGACCCTTCTAATTGTTTCGCCCTTTTTTTCCATTTCTTCGGTTAATCCACTCGAGACTCTCAGAACGTTATGTCTTGGCCATCGAGGAGATCGACAGAGCTACATACAGTGTTTTTGTCGACGATTGTTCTCCCGGCTCCACGCTCGCTGCCGAATCAGTCAAACCCAACCGTAGAGAGCACCGCCTCGATCGAAACGGCAACTGTCGACTAGTCGCGACGATGTCGACTTTGCCTCCGCGCAAACCATACTCGTACGTAGGCAGTCAAAGTTACAATCACTCCGTTCGTTCAGCGCCCAAGAGACGTAGACCCAGCTGCCGCACAATACTACGCTGCTCACCGGTGTGATGATAGACGGGCTCCGGGGCGTAGAGGACATCACTTGTTTTTAGGTGTGCTTCTAATCTTACGCACGCCCTCGTTTTATCTCCCACTGAATCGGCTCGCCGAGGGTTCCGTAAGCCAGGGGGTACTTGGAATTGGTGTTGACGCTGACCCTCGTCCCGCCAACCGCACTCATGTCGCAAGGTCGTCCCGGAGGAAGATGGCGGGAAGCAGCCGGACCCGTACCCAGACGACAATGACTCCCCGCGAATCAGCGACGTCCTCAAACGTCTGGAGGGCGGCGGCGAGGGGACTCAGGTTCCCCCGCCCCTCGTGGGGAAACCTCCGGCAACAACGTTCGAGGTTCTGACCAAGCTTTCGCGAGCAGAGGTAAGCTTCCCGAAAGTTCCTCGAGTACGGTGCGAGAAATGACGAGACATCATACTGTTAGATTGAGCTCTGCATTGGTTGCGCGGTCCAGACTGCAACTTGACACAAAAACTAAACAAAGAAACAAACTGAGAACTACGCTCGAGTGCATTTCATCGAGGGCAACAACAATATCACTATATTACTATATTTATGTATAGACGGTTCTTGTATTTCGGTACAGAGTTGTACCAGCTAATGTCAACTCGTTTACTGTGTTTCATCCTGCTTTTGTTTCCTTTCCTTCGGCTGATCTACTTGATTCGTGCAATCCGATACAGCAGCGTCCACTCGAGACTCTCAGAACGTTATGTCTTGGCCATCGAGGAGATCGACAGAGCTACATACAGTGTTGCTTCACTTGTCGACGATTGTTCTCCCGCCTCCACGCTCGCTGCCGAATCAGTCAAACCCAACCGTAGAGAGCGCCGCCTCGATCGAAACGGCAACTGTCGACTAGGCGCGACGATGTCGACTTTGCCTCCGCGAACACCATACTCAGTCACTCCGCTCGTTCAGGGCCCAAGAGACGTACACCCAGCTGCAGCACAATACTGCGCTGCTCACCGGTGTGATGATAGACGGGCTCCGGGGCGTAGAGGACATCACTTGTTTTTAGGTGTGCTTCTAATCTTACGCACGCCCTCGTTTTATCTCCCACTGAATCGGCTCGCCGAGGGTTCCGTAAGCCAGGGGGTACTTGGAATTGGTGTTGACGCTGACCCTCGTCCCGCCAACCGCACTCATGTCGCAAGGTCGTCCCGGAGGAAGATGGCGGGAAGCAGCCGGACCCGTACCCAGACGACAATGACTCCCCGCGAATCAGCGACGTCCTCAAACGTCTGGAGGGCGGCGGCGAGGGGACTCAGGTTCCCCCGCCCCTGGTGGGGAAACCTCCGGCAACAACGTTCGAGGTTTTGACCAAGCTTTCACGAGCAGAGGTAAGCTTCCCGAAAGTTCCTAGAGTACGGTGCGAGAAATGACGAGACATCATACTGTTGGATTGAGCTCTGCATTGGTTGCGCGGTCCAGGACGACGGCTGACGTGTGGTTCGCGCCGGACGGTGAAGACTTAACGAGTGGTTGGTTTCTAAGACAACTTGGTACGCGCCATTCGGACTATCAGGTATATATATATATATATATCGCTTGTGTCCCTCGCACTCCAATCATGCCGCACCTCGCGAGGATACTGCAGATTGGACGTGTCAGTATACACCTTCATCGACCCAGTTGCAGTTTTCTATGCTGACAACTTTGGTGGTTATAGACGAGGTACTGGGCGTAAGTGCGCCGCTCTTTGGATACTTGCCTATGTTTTTACCCTCCGAGCATTCCACCGAGCACAGCGAACGGGACCAAGACCGCGACCCTTCGCGCTTGGACGCCGTGGTCACTCCACGCTACCCAGACCGAGAGGTAAGACAGTATGGTGTCTTCGAGCACGGTGCGAGAGCGGGAGGACATCCACCACAGATGAATCGTTCGAATATATTGAAACGGATTATTGGAAATCGATAAAATAATTACAATCGGAACAAATGTTGTTGGAAATTGGAGGGTACTTGTAGCCTTTTCATGGAGAGCTTAGCCCGGGCGTGTACAAAAACGGGAGGGCACTACACTATGCATGTGGCATATAACAAGTGGGACCAGTTCTTAAGGGGTTGAACACAAACTGGATTAGATGAAACAAAAATGAACGACTGTTCACTGACTGTTCACACGCTGATTTTACTTAGCCTTATCGTTGCCGACAAGAGCAACCCGTTCGCAGGCAGAGAGAGCCCCGCAGTAATATAGTAAACACTTCGCTACGAACACACAAAAAAAAACGGTGTATTTCTTGCGATCAGCGAGATGTCAAGATTTGGTGTCGTCTGTTTTCTACACACCAGCGGTCGAATGTTTTTTTACCAGATGCCTGACCGGCCCGCGCCACGTATCACCGATCAAGGCATGAGCACTGTAACACTAGGGTGGGTCGGAGCCATTAACCAGCGTGATCCGTTCAGAGCTCATGACGGGGTCGTTGGGTTTGTCGATCGATGTCTACCGAGGATTCTCATAAAATAGCTGTCTCCAGAACCTGCCAGAACAGGAGTTTTATGAGTATTGCGCGGGCTTCGCCCGCGTAATTAAAGTCCCCGCGAGCTGTCCCGTGACGTTAAAAATTTGCCCAGCAGCAGCAGTAGCACGGGTTTATCTTCCAGTAGGTGGCGTCTCTCAGAAGGGATTTTTTTTCAGGAGCCCAGGGCACAAAGAAGGAGAATATGTTTGGGTAAGACATGGCCGAACACGGACGAAGCAGAAGTAATTCATAGGACGGAGCAAACGTACGAAGGGCTCCTTAGCACCACACGAAGTAAGTAACCACTGGCCGTCTTTACAGACACAACAACAGCACATGGTAAAGCAATAGCCGAAGACACGCAGGAAGTTTCTTAGCACGATTAGAGATACGGAAATCTCATAGCACACACCACTCCTCACAGCACCAAAGCAGCAGCAGTAGCACGGGTTTATCTTCCAGTAGGTGGCGTCTCTCAGAAGGGATTTGTTTTCAGGAGCCCAGGGCCCAAAGAAGGAGAATATGTTTGGGTAAGACATGGCCGAACACGACGAGCAGAAGAAGTCTAGGACGAGCAAACGTACGAAGGCTCATAGCACACACCCCAAGTGATATCTCTCTTTCTTAACCTCCTCCCTGTTGAGAAGATCACTGGGTGTCTTCTTCGTACGTTTGCTCGTGCTTGACTTCTTCTGCTCGTCGTGTTCGGCCATGTCTTACCCAAACATATTCTCCTTCTTTGTGCCCTGGGCTCCTGAAAACAAATCCTGAGAGACGCCACCTACTGGAAGATAAACCCGTGCTACTGCTGCTACATACTGTAGGTGCTGTGAGGGTGGTGTGTCCTATGAGTCTTCGTATCTCTAATCGTGCTAGACTTCTGCGTGTCTTCGGCTATGCTTTACCATGTGCTGTTGTGTGTCTGTATCACGGCAGTGCTTACACTGGTGTGTGCTGTGAGCCTTCGTACGTTTGCTCGTGCTAGACTTCTTCTGCTCGTCGTGTTCGGCTATGTCTTACCCAAACATATTCTCCTTCTTTGTGCCCTGGGCTGCTGAAAAATAATCCCTTCTGAGAGACGCCATCTACTGGAAGACAAACCCGTGCTACTGCTGCTGACTGGGGAAATTAACGTCACGGGACAGCTCGCGGGGACTTTAATTACGCGGGCGAAGCCCGCGCAATACTCATAAAACTCCTGTTCTGGCAGGTTCTGGAGACAGCTATTTTATGATAATCCTCGGTAGACATCGATCGACAAACCCAACGACCCCGTCATGAGCTCTGAACGGATCACGCCGGTTAATGGCTCCGACCCACCCTAGTGTTACAGTGCTCATGCCTTGATCGGTGATACGTGGCGCGGGCCGGTCAGGCATCTGGTAAAAAAACATTCGACCGCTGGTGTGTAGAAAACAGACGACACCAAATCTTGATATCTCGCTGATCGCAAGAAATATACCGTTTTTNCGAAGAAACAAAAATCAATTTGGAAAAAAATAAATGAAATCCGTTCTTCATTGGTCAACACGCGCACCAGCACCGAATATTAGGATCTTGGGGGGTGCTGGTGCGTGTGTTGACCAATGACAAGCGAATTTGATTTTTTTTTTTTGCAACTTCAATTCATTTTGTACTCGTTGATATGGGCCCTAATACTGAAATCAAGTAAATACGAGTATCGTCTTGGTCGAGAGATTTCTAGCCAAGACGTTTTGTTATCTATAGATAATTACTACGGAAATAACAAACTACAGCAGTAGGGTAGTAAGTATCAAATGCAGAGCAGTAGTGAGCAGTGCATTCATTACGTATACGACGTACCCTCTTTTTTCACACAAGACCGGTTACTCGCTTTGCTCGAAGGCACTTTACGATCGTCGCGCCTGGTGGGGTGTTTTCGACTCAGCACCAGGAGGTGGTACGCCGGAAGGTTCGAAGACGGCGAAGAACACTCAGCCGAAGACCAACAGAAGTCTAATACGAACAACCACACGAAGGGTCATAGCAGTCCCACCCACAGCAGTCGCAAGAGAGGAGCAGCGACAGCAGCGAGGCGGCAGCTGCACTAGACGAAGGCGGCAGCTGCTGTAGAAGCACACACTCGCCGCCGCCGGATACACACACGGCAGACTACGGATAGGATCAAATCGAACGTCACAAAGAAGGGAGTAGTTATACGCAACAGAACACCCACCAGACGGAGGTGTGCCCAACTTGGGACAGAGGTAGTGGGTGTGTGGTGTGCGCGGTCCGAGTGGGTGTGTGTGCTGGGGGCGAGAGGATGAATGATGCGAAACAGCGTTTGCTGGTATCGCTGTTTGAAATTTGGGGTTTATCTTCTAGCAGGCGGCGTTTTTCAGAAGATGATTTCTTTCCGTAGCCCAGGGCACAAATAAGTCAAATATTTGTCGGTAAAGCATGGCCCGAAGCCCGAAGCACATGAGGTCTAGGACGAGGAAACATACGAAGGTTCACAGCCCGCACCCACAACAGTCGTAAGACAGGAGCATGACAGCAGCGAGGCGACAGGATAGTTGTGTGTCCCACGGGGGGCAGAAGTAGTGGGTGAGTCGTGTGCGCGGTTTGAGTGGGAGTATGTGCCGAGCTGCTTGGTATCGCCTGTATCGCTGTTTGAAAATTGTGGTTTATCTTCTTGTAGGCGGCGTTTTCCAGACGGGGATTTCTTCCGTAGCCCAGGGCACAAAGAAGTCAAATATTTGTCGGTAAAGCATGGCCTGAAGACCAGGAGGTCAAGCACGAGGAAACATACGAAGGTTAACAGCACACACCCACAGCAGTAGTAAGTACTACGTGATGAGTGCTGCAGCAGCAGAGACAGGAAGACGACGAGTACAGCTCGCAACGATGTGTTGGAGAGTTTGCAGCAGCAGCAGCAGAGACAGGAAGACGACGAGTATAGCTCGCAACAGCAGCCTAATGAATGATGTGTTGGAGAGTGTGCAGCAGCAGCAGAGACAGGAAGACGACACGAGTACAGCTCGCAACAGCAGCCTAGTGAATGATGTGTCGGAAGCAGTACGAAATCCAGTACCAGGCCTTGGACGCAAATAGCGGTGTAGTGCTGGGTTGGCACGGCAGCCAAACAGAGCTTGGATGCAATAGCAGTGTCGGGGGGGGGCGACGCGCCCCCCCCCCCGGGCAGGCGACAGTGTGCGTTCGAAATATATGTACTGTATTTTTAACAATACTGACGAGCACTGTGCTTACATGGAGAGGATATTCGATGCATCGTCACAATGCCTGGCACCGTATATAGCACGGCGGAATTGGATCAAAACCAACCTTGCTTCAGTCAGCCACGTTTTGTTCACCATATGCCATCGCATACAGTACCCGTCAGAACGTTCGTGCGAGTAGCGTCGACGACGGCGGGCATTTATGAGTGTCTCCTGGCCAGTCGCACCGCCGAGGTTTTTTGTTCTTGTGCAGCCTCCTCATTGCAGTAGATACGATGTCAAAACTGACACAACATCCGACCGAGTGGTTCCGTCGGTTGGTGGAATCGGATCAGTTCAACTACAGTACATCACGTGCCCATCTCTCGTCCGTTGCAGGTAGCTACGGCGACAATGCCGCCGCCCGTGGTTGCCTCATAATGGCCCGCGGTCGGTGTTGCCAGTAGTAGTAGTCGAGCTTTGGCAGTATCTCTGTTGAACAAATCGCCTACAGTAGGCAGATTTTCATAAGAGCGAAGGTTCTATCGAGCGTTCCCAGCTAACTGTGTTGTCGTATTTCAGGCGACCAACCCAATAGCCCAGATTGTTGGCGAAGGGATGCACGTGTTGCGCTATGCGTGATTTCGCCGAACAGTATTTTCGCTGGCGCAACAACGCAACACCTATCGAGAGCCCTTGTACCGTCGTCTTTGTCCTACGCACTCCATTCATGCAGCGGCTGCGAGATGAAAACATAGTTTTTCATTTTGTAAATATCCATTGACCTATATAGCTGCAACACAACCTGAAGCTGCTAACCTGTACACTCATGGGCGAGTCACGTGGCATGGCAATTTCTCTTTTTTGGTGTGCGTGTAGTCTGACACCCTGTGAAGCGTCCCCGCACCGTAGCCTCGGGTT
Organism: Saccharina japonica; assembly: GCA_008828725.1. Classification (NCBI taxonomy): domain Eukaryota; class Phaeophyceae; order Laminariales; family Laminariaceae; genus Saccharina; species Saccharina japonica. Next base: position 826,440 of record MEHQ01003648.1, read on the forward strand.
ACTAAGTACGTGGTGTATACCTGGTAGATTGGACGGATGTTCGGGGTTTAGCCACCGCATACAACAAAGGCCATTTTTTAATGGCATTGGCTGCGCTTCTCTCGCACGACAGGATACTGGTGGCCGTGAGGGTGCAACGCAGTGGGATGACGTCAGAGCAACGGCCCAACCCCGCGCGACATTTACTTGGCAACACCTGATGCGAGTGCAGAGGTTGCCGTCCGGCGCTACGATGCTCTTTCTGTTTTCGGGTGCGGTCTTCATCTGTGCTGTGAGATCGTGGGGCCGCCGGCGAAAAAGCAAGCGGCAGGTGACAAATGGTGCGCAGACTCCGCGGGCACATGAAAGGGCAGGCGACCCGCCCCCCCCCCAAGGCTCGCGGCGCCGCCGGCAAAACATTAAACGAAAGGTGACAAACTGCGGGGAAATGTTGCGGGCGCATGAAAGGGGCAGGAAACACACCCCTTCCCTCAAGGACGTGGGAAAGGAACGAAAATCGTTATTGATGAGCACCGTAAAATATGCATCTGGGGCTGCGGGCACACCCAACTACCCGAAGAGAAGCTTGTTCTAGCAATATTTTTGAGGCTGAGTTATGCATATACGTCTTACAGTTGACTGGTTGTGTAACGCGTTTACGGAGATATGGCGACATCTGTCTGTGGTAGCTACGCACCGGTCACGAGCACCGTCATGGTTTCCCGCGATGTTTTCGCCACGCCTCGTTCGAAACGTCCGTTTTTATATCCTATCCTTCTATTGGTTAGGGATCCGAGTACGTAGGAGTTGTACATAGCGTCCCACACCGGCGCCCTTGACCTCCGCGCGAGGAAGTCGCCACTCCTACTCTGCCCCAGGTCACGCCCGCCGAGACCACCTAACATAAAACATCGTCCCTCCTTCGGTACATCCGCAGTCAAATCCAAACGGAGACCAGGCAGGGCCAGCCTCGCAGATGGGGGCGGCTTTTACCCCCTCAGCTGGAACGCCGGCGCGGAAGCAAAAGCAGGTGCCTGCTGGCCTTGACAAGTCATCACTGCCGCGTTCGACGGCTGAGGTTTCCGGCCAGGGGGAAGCAGCAGCTGCGGTGGGCAAGGGGTCAACATCTCCGTCGACGGAGGCTGCACCCGCTATCGGGGTCGTCGCACCACGCCCGCAGCCAGGCGAACATGGTGCCCAGGATGCACCCACGTCGCTCGCGAATGCAGTTTCCGCCCTATCAGCAGGGATAACGGCGCCGCAGCAGGTGCCTGCTACACCGCCACTGCCGCGTTCGGCGGCCAAAGTAGCTGGCCAGGAGGAGGCAGCAGGGGCAGCTGTGGGGGAGGAGGCAGCAGCAGCAGCTGTGGGGGGGGAGGCAGCGATTTCTGCATCGGTGGAGAATGCACCTGAAGTCGTCGTCGTCGTCTCAGCACGACCGCAGCTGGGCGACCACGCGCCGCACGCCGCCCCAGGCCCCCTGCCGAAGGCTGCTTTGGCCCCGTCGGCAGTCACGCCGGCGCCGCAGCAGGCGGCCCCTCCCGACACTGGCGGGTCCCCCTCGCTCAGCACTTCCGACACTGCCCGCCCGGCTACGTCATCACCGCCACGTTCGGCCCGTGAGATATCCGACCAGCCGCTACCGGCCTCGGTCGGGGGGTCGGCGACGAACCCTTCGGTGGAAGCCGCGGCGCGAGACGCGGCAAACGCAACCGTGGTCGTCGTCTCACCACGGCTTCAGCCGGGCACAGCATCCGCCGAAGCGGTGGTGACCAGGGGGGTCGAGCCGCAGTCCCACCCGTCTGCAGGGGCGACCGTGGACGCTAAAGGATCTCACGGGAAGGCCCCCCCCCGGTTAGGGGTTCGGGCAGGACAGGAGAGCAAGTCGGAGAGCAAGTCGCTTTCTGTGGGGGCTTCTGCGGACGCGAATCCTTCGACGGCGGTGCCACCCGAGGCCGCCGGCTCTTCGAAACAGGGGACCACCGACCCTGTGGTTCCCCCTCCAGAGGTACGTAATGGAGGACGGGCGAGCACCGACCGGAACTCTGCGGCGCACGGTGGGAGTACCGGCCCCACCGAGCCATGTGGACCGGGACCCGGAGACGGGACGCCCCCCCAGGTTGGGGCTCGGAAAGGCCGGGCGGGGCAGTTGCCTTCTCAGGGGAGCTCTGCCGACGCGGATGGTTCCGCGGCGATGGAGACGAAACCCAGGGGCTCTAGCGCCTCCGAACAGGGATCTTCTGACCCTTTGGTGCCCCCTCCGCGTGCACAATCTGGAGCACGACCCAACACTGGAAACAATCGAGCTGGTAAAGGTGGCGCCACGAAGCCGGGTGGGTCGGGTTTCAAGGGAGGGGCTTCTCGGCAGTTTGGGACCCAGAAGGGCGGGAAGAAAGGCCGCCAGGGCTCCAGTTCCGCTCGAGACGGAGACGGGAAGCGCCAAGGACCAGCGCCCAGTGGCAGCACCCCTCGCGTGGTTCCGAAGCTCCGGTGCGTTCGACCTCGCTAGCTTTGGGCGCGGAACGCAACTTAGCGCCCCGGGCAGCGATAGCTCACGCGAAACAACGGGGGTCAGAAACGTAGGCATATTTTTTCGGGTCCGCGTTGTGTAGCCTTACCGGTATGAGTATGGAACTGCTTCTTGTAGGCGTTTAGGTCGTATACCCATTGCGTTTGTTTAACGAGGTCGGAGGAGGTTCGACTCTTATCACAAGGGCAAAATAAGGGGGGCGCCTGCGAGTTAAAAAATGAAATATGTCATTATCGCTGTAAAATGATTATCTTGCCTCGAATCACTTGACTCCGCATTGGTTTCATGTATTGTGTCCCTGTCCTGTTTCCTGCTGTTTGTTGACCATTACGCACATCGTTCAGGGGCATGATAAACGAGGGCTACGCCTGCTTTCTGCTATCGGCCATCCAAGTCTTGCGAAAGATGTCGGAGTGCCACGAGAAGCTGCTCGCGTTCCCTGACAGCGACACGCCTCCACAAGGTAGGGCGTTAATGCGTACGATGATACACGGGCCCTATTTGAGTTACCACAGGTGCAAATTGGGCAAACATAAAAAGAGAAGCCACTGAAATGGAATAGCAGCATTAAATGGTACAGGCGACATACTTGACGAGGACAGCAGGAAGACACGCATCGTCACCAAGGATATCCTAGTGACAGATGCATGGAGCACGTATTTTACGGTCAGGCTCGAGGGTCCTTCAGCATTAGAAAAAAACGACTCCAGGAGATCGTTCCTTGACGAAAATGTATATAGGGCGTCGTGCATCGACGTGGCTGACGACCTGACATTTGTGTGTCTAAACTCACTACAATGCTCTGTCGAGATGATATGGGGATACATTTGTTCTACCTTAGCTTTGGTGAGGTCTTCCAGTTTCTTTGGCGTCTGCCCTCTAAGGTTTTCACCAGAACGCGGAGATCCGCGGTCAGGTCAGGGGCTTTTGTTTGTGAGTAGTAGAGCGTCTCCCGAGTTATCCTAGCGCCGGCGACCCCGATGCCATCCCGTGTTGCAGCACATGCCCTGATCTTCCTGTGGAGCCGTTTAATCGTTATTTCCCGTGCGTTCCACCCTCCTGGTGGTCTTCCGTCCCTGCGTCGATGATTTTTGCTTGTCACAGGGAAGGAGCTGACATGGGCGGTGTCGCGGACGTTGAAGGTGTGTGACACCGGAACGACGTCGACGGTAGCTCGTTTGGACACGATACGCATGCCGACGAAGACAAGTTGATACGCGCATCCGTTGATTTTATATATCAGCGCGGTAGCATCACCTTGAGCTCTCGTGTTGAAGGACTGACCGAAGGCGACTACTTGTCGCTCATGGCTGTGGCTAGTTTTGTCTCGAGCGAGTCGCATGTAGCCCCCCTTTTTTACCGGCGCCGCGCTACAGCTGTTGTCCGGCCGAGAGATGGTGTGCGACACGTGGTGCTCTGCCGTTTTGGCCCCGATATATGATAGGATGAGCTGTTGGGTACTTGTGGGGAAGCGCGATGGTGCACTCTGATGAGATATTTCTCGATGGCGACACAGCTCATCGCAACAGGACGCTTTTCGGCCCGCACAGCAGTTTTGGCTTCCCCGCGTAATTCCAATATATCAACGTTTGTCCAGCAGAAACACCCTTCACCCCCCAACCCGTCGTTTTGTGTGCACTATTCTGTTCTCCCAGGCGTTGCAGAGCGAGGGTGACGTGGGGCCGCTGGACCCGACAGACTTGGTGGAGACGTTCTTCAGCACGTTTGACGGCCTGGTGAGTGGCTGTCCCGAGCTCGAAGGGTTCTTCCGCTGCTGCCGATGAAGTGGCCGTGGCATGAAATGGTTGCCGTGTTGGCCGCTTTGAATACACACCCCATCGGTACGTAGCTACCGAGGAAAGAGCTTCGAGACAAGTTCGGCTGCACCCTACCCGTAGGTTTCGCGTTTGGTGTTGTACGCTTCTGCCGACGCAGAGAGAAGCATCATACCCGCGTAGTGTGCGTACGCGTGCCGCCCATAGCCGCCTAGCTCGAACAATCACGATACCCCTGTGGTTGGGCTTTCCGACGCATCTGGCCGTGACCGAACCCCCTCTCCCTTCAACAGGAACGACCCCCAGATGGAGGTGACACGCGTATGACGCTTCTCACAGCGCAGCGTTCGGCATACAGTAGACGGCACCCCTAGCGTAGTCCCACCATCCACGTCGAGCACAAAGACAGCACGTAGCGCCCTTGTTTTAATTTTCCAACCTCATTTTCTCCGGAATCGTTTGGCGGTAGGAAGACCCTACTGTAGGTCCAAGCGGCGTGCCCCCCATTTCTGTGGAACGTAGACTGCCCCCGAGTATACCGTGGTTCTGTTTTCCAACTGAAGATGGACCGGGACGGGTCTACCTATTCTGGAGCCCCACAGCTATAATGTGTTCCTATCTCTTTTTTCTTGCGTAATAAAACGACCGACGCCGCACAACTGCTGCTGTTCCTCGCCATCGTCGACGCTGGGTGCGTGCGTCTGTCGGGCCTCAGTTCGAGCGTGGCCGGCCTGGGGACATGAGCCTCGCGCTGATGTCGATACTGTCCAAGATCGACGACGAGACCCGCGATCTCCAGGTGAGCTCGAACGAAATATGCGAACGACGAGCACTGCATAGACTATGCTGTAACATCTACCTGATAGTCCACGGTGCTATTAGCCGTAGGAATACTTTCCGTGACACTGCTTTGGCCACAACGGCTACTGTAGGGGCGAATAAGTACAATATCATTCCACCGAACATTTCCCTATTTATTTCCGTCTCTCTTAGCCTTCCGGTTTTTCCTTGTCCGTGTTTAAGTATCTAGTTTTGGTTCGCATTTCCGTCGACACTTTGCGCAAACCGTACAGCAGTATATAGCTCCCGATCTCAACGGCAGCTGAAAACATGTCAATGGCATATGCAGAGTGTTACAGACGAACACGTTGTTGACGCTCTCCAGTTGTCCACGGCTCGCTCGGATTGGGCCATGCAACGCATATCCAACTCCGACTCCAGTCCTGTTCGCCTTTGTGGCGGACGCTGTGTGTGTATGTGCGTAGATTCCCAAGGTCTAGCTTGCCTCTGCGGCGTCATGTTTTCGTTAGGCTGTTTTCACTCCCCTATTATATGCCAGTACCGTGGTGTGTGGTGCTCGGAGGGATAAGCGGTATACGGTACAGGCTCTACGGCATGCATCACAACTTTTACAACAACAGACGAGTGCTATATAGGATAGAGGTGCTGTACCGTTTTTTGGCTGAAACGTTTTCTTAATGATCTATTAAAGGCTCCTTATACAGTGGGTACCCCGACTTAAGAGAGGATACGTTAAGATAATAGTACAGTTGAGAGAGACCGAATCGGCTGGACCCGCCTACACTAAACCTACTTATTTCTCACTGTGGATTAGAGAGAAAGCTAGTTAAGAGAGCTAATTTTGGCCTGTACATACCACACCTCTCTTACGTCGGGGTACCCACTGTAACCCAAACTCGTCGGACTGTCATTCTTGTGCTCCCAAATTGGTTCATTGCATACTTGGGCCACGGGAGTGTTGACCAGGTAGCACTTTTACTTTCTTCCAAAAATCTGTTATTGGGTGAGGTATATAATAGAATAATAGCTCCTCAAGCCACCACCCTCAGAAGGCAAAAGCATGGCGCACCTCTGTTATACCGTTAGCATGCGTCAACAACAACACGTTTCCTCTCGCTACCCCTCAAACAATCGTGATGTCGCCATTTCGTGTTCACTTGGCTACTTGCTCCGCCTTTTTTCTGTCTTGCCCCACATTTTCCCCCGACGCGTTCAATTTGGTCCCCCTGTAACACCGGCTCACTGCCCTTTTTTTTGGCATTATCGCTTCCCAAGGGTTTTCGTGGCATCAAACCGGTGAAACATCTCCACACCTCCACCCTCCCCTTGCCGGTATTTTTGCGGGTGCACGCGGTGATCATGTTTTTGTTTTTTTTTTTGTGACAGACGGGAGCTTCTATTGTCGACTCCGCCCGGTGGAAGTTGTCCGTGGAGCACACGTGTCACCGGTGTAAGGTGAGGGGGTGCCCCTTGGCTCACGAGACGTGCTTGAAGCTTGAAGGTTTGCTTTTTAGAGAGAAGGTGGCGTGTTTCTTACGGTAGTATGTATGTACCAGGTATGTACCCGGTATATACGTATGAAGCTGTTGATACGTGTAATAGCCCGATTGACCTTACGGGGTATCCCTACCGTATCGTCATCCTCGTGGACTCGCGTTTTTTTCCAGGCGAGCTTCGATTAACGAGCTCGATCAGAGGGAGCACGAAAAACAAAACGAGAGAAAATTGAGCCACGCTCCTAGAAAGGCCAAACATAAATACACATATCGGAGCGTTAGGATTTCTGTACAAATCGAGTTTTTTTTTTTCAAGTTTCGTTCACTTGGTTTTAGTTTTCCACGCCCCCCCCTGCCCCGTCTCGAAATGGATGCGTGGTCAATGGTAAAATGACGAAGGCAAGCAACAAATGAGTACGCCCCCTTCCCGCCCTACGCCGCTGTCTGGCTCTCCAAAAACAAATGCGCGTTCGATATTTTTTTTGTCGTGCTCCCCTGGCTCGATTTGCAGTATTTTCGGCTCCGAGATGGGTGTGACTAACGGTATGCCAAGTAGGTCACTTTCGCGGGAAGTACACTCCGTGTATGCTCGGTGTTTCAGAAACAATGCCCACACAACGACTTTTGACACCTATCATACCGGTACTCGTACGTTTCTCCTGTTTGTTGGCAAGCCGTATCACTCTGTACCTAAATATAATCAACCTTTGTATTATAATATGTAGTCCAAACGGTTCTTATATTTCGGGACAGAGTTGTATATATTCCGAAATTTATGCGGCTACCGTAGCAGTGGGACGTCCGTGCTTTTTGTTCGGGGTCGTCACTCAATATTTTCCCCTGTGTGTCGGCAATCCGTACGCACATGTCCCGAAAATTCTGTATCTACGTATATATGTATAGATAACAGAATACCTCCGTGTCATTTCTTGTTTGGGGCAGTTCACTTCATTTCTACTGTCGTGGTCCGTTTTGAAGCGCTTCTGTCTAAGTGCGTCTTTATCACGCCCGCCCTGCTTCTCAGACCAGCGGGTATTTTTGTGCATACAACGAGGCTCGGGTGGGGAGCTGTTGTTCACTAACTCAAAGGTCACTACTGTAACCTACTGTAACCTACTGTAACCTACTGTAACCTACTATAACCTACTATAACCTACTGTAACCTACTGTAACCTACTGTAACCTACTCTAACCTACTGTAACCTACTGTAACCTACTCTAACCTACTGTAACCCTCATGCTGTCCGTGTGAAGCGCCCCTCTGAGCGGTACTGATGTTGTAACCCAACCCTGCTGCCCGTTCACGCGCCGTTCACTTGCCGCATGAACACCAGGAAAAAAGTACCAAGGAGTCGGAACTTTGCTTTGTCCTGCAGCTGACGATGCCAGTGACCAAAGAGCCTACGAAGGGCTGGTTTTTCACGAAGCTCGTGGAGGAGGTGAGCCCCACGGCTGTTGTTTGTTAAGTCCCACGTTTGATCGATCGTGGTTGTTGCCGACGACCATATGCTTTTATAGTTGCGGAAACTTTGTCAGACTGGGCATAGGCAATGTTTGTTTGCCATCTAGCAGGGTCCCTCCCACATGCTTGCTCGTGCTTTCTCCTGGCCCTGCGCTTGTTGTACTGCAGTTGCTATAGATAATGGTCACAGTAACGCTCGACAGGAGTTTGAGACATTTTTACTGCAGTGGTGATCGTTCCGTGTTCTTAACGGTACCGTTCGCTGTTTCATTGGCGGTTTGTCTCGGAACAAGCCCCTTTTGTGAATATTCGATCGTGCCGTGCGCTGCCGTCACCGTCGCCCTTCAGTTATACAGTACCTACCCACGCTGCCGTGAGTATCGTACGCACGTACAGTGGGGTACCCACTTTAAGAGCATGGGTCCAGTTTAAGACTTTCCGGAGATAGTAGTACCAGGTAATTAGACTTGTCACGAAAAATAATCTACTTGGAGTTAGTATGGGGTACTTTTTTGCAGTCGTAAAAGATAAGACCATGGTGAGTAGAGATAAGACCACGTAAATGGCGCTGCCACGGGGTGCTCTTAAAGCGGGTACCCCACCGTGTACACTTTTTGTTTTTACTGGTGTTGTCGGCGCACGATTAGCCGCTTCTGTTCCTTACCATTATGTGTTTGATTGCTGCTATTGATGTGCCCCGACACGATATATGTATATACATATATATATTTCCACCGCGCACACCCCCCCGTACCTTCAACAACACTGGCAAAGCTGGTACATACCCACCCTCCTGCCACGCATTTTTTTCATGTTTCCACCGCACCTCCACGTACATATCACGCTTCCCGCTGGGTTGATTGGTCGACGGTTCATGGGTGACAACGAAGCAGAAGACGCGCCTCCGGAGGGACGGCGACCGGCCGTGCAAATCCTGCCAGGTACCGTGCTCCAAACTGCCCGACCCTGCCAATAACAAACCAACCAACCTTAAACGAACAGCCCCCGCCATTCCCGTCGAGATCGTGACTCTACGCTCTTCTGCGATTCAAGGTTGTTGTGATTTGGAAGAAAAATGTGTTTCGTGGTTACAACTGCTAGGACAAGTTACGGTATAGGAATAGACCACCCGCGCCCTCTGCAGATGTCATATGTTGTTCTTCTAATATTGAGCATCCATGGCAGACTCTTGCCTCTTCCGCGCTCGTCCTTGGCTTTATTCACGCGATTTTGTAGCGTACAAGGGGCAATACACTCTACGCATGCACTCTACGTATGAGTCGGGCACTGCCCATGTCAATCGCAAGCCAAATATATATACAGTGCTGTGCAGAGTTCAAGTTAGATTCATGCTGTCGACGCTCTTGCCTAAAACGACATACGGTACTGTTTTTTATGCGTACGACGAGCAGCGGTAAAAAAAAAGGAATTTGCCGAAACACGCTGCTGGTCCTTGAATTTCACGTTAGGTGAAGCATGTCGACGTTCTTCTCTGACAAGACATGCCAGGTGATTGTCAACACAAGTTGCCGAAGCGCGCTGCTAGTTCACCTGAACAATGTGAAGCCTCAGTGCCTTGAGGAGGCTACTTGGGGCACGTCAAGTCTCGCGAACATGCGACAACCTCACTAACCAGTATCTTCCCGTCGATGTTCGCGCCCTCTCAAGCTCTTCGCTATCCGGGGCAAATAATCCCACCCCATGCACTCATTAACGTCGTGCGACCAGGATGAAATAATAAGTGCCAGGGCCGAGTACGAGGAGAAAGACCGCCAGGCGAACAACCCGAACCAGCCGGTGATCACCAAGGAAAAGGTATCCCCCCCCCCCCCCGCGCGCGCGCGAGAGTGTGTACCGGTCGGAGAAATAGCGGGTGTTGAAGAAATTGTAGAATTAGGTCTACACGCTAGATTCTGCGAATGTCTTGACTATGCGGGAATCTTGACTGATTGAGCTCCTTATTGTAGGGCAGAAGCCAAAAATAGGTATACCTGTTTCTTTTGCGCCAAAAACAGGTACATACTGGAACCAGGTAAGAAAGCACACGCCACAAGCGGTGGTTTTGACCATGAGAAAGGTCACGAACATATTATTATTTGCGTTTTTTGCACCCTGAACAGCACAGTAAACGTGCGGCCTCCAACATCTGAAATATTTTGTTTTTCGTGAGGATGTAGGCATCACGTGGTCCACTCGGACAGAGCTGTGGAGGATCATCAGGCTTTACCTTTTTTCGCCGCGGCGGGCGCGTCAAGAGTACTTATTCTGCCCCGTGCGGGGTTGATAACCTCATCTCCGCACAAGGGGAATTATCGTATCACGTAGTGTGTATATGGTAAGGCATCCACGAGGCAGATACGTAGTGATACCCATTGCTGTCTCTGGAAGTGGCCACACCAGAAATTAAATCAATTCATTGGAGGCTGTCGTCCATATGCAAGTCCGCCTCACAGGCGGTTCTTAGCATGATCCAGCTCCCCTTCCATGCGACTCGCCTAATACCTCACGGCGCTTCGCGCTTGGTGCAAGCAATGTCTGCCTGGTTGGTGAAAACCCAACGAGCTCCGTCCCGGCATTGTAGGGATGCGAGGGTCTATGGTCATACGACTACGGCCGTGCACGATATGAGTACACCCCCCCCCCCCCCCCCGCCCTGTTGCCAGCATTCAAGCCTCTCGATTATCCCTCGAGGGACCGCTTGCTCGACATGAAGGTTTTTTTTTCCATGCTGCAACTGAGCTTACCTCGACGGGGGGTGGGGCAGACGAATTGACGTCCGTATCCACGGTGCTGTAGTATGTCTCACTGTTCAGCTTTGGTCATACAAAACAACAACAGCAGTACACATAATAACTGGAGCACATCGTATCTTACACCGCAAAGAAGAAAACGCGAAAATAGCGTACGTATACACCCTATACGTGCGTGCAGAGTCGACACTGAGGAATGCAACCGAGGGGAGGTCATACCAAAAGAACAAACAGCGTACGTACGCGTATTAGATGGCCTCTGATTGCCTCAAAATCAGGCAAAAACAGTTTGAGGCTAAACAAATATGTTGACAAGTCTGGATGCACCTCGCCAGTTTCAACTTTCAAGCCAAACACAGGTTAGACGTGAGACTGTGCCCTGGCAGGGCTCCTGGCGTTTGTGTTTATACTTGTTTTTAGTGTATACCTTTTTTTGGTCCAAAATGAACCAGGTACACCTGTTTTTGGCTGAAACACCAGGTACACCTGTTTTGGGCTAAAACCCTATTTTATCGTATCCTTATTATTTTACACGCTTGTCAGGTATGTAGTATATGATACGAGAAGGTCATTTTTATGTCTCGACTGAACCTGCGTGCGAGAGAGCTAAACGTGAAAATCGTGTAAGCCGGCGTTCGCTATCGCTGGGTGGGACAAGCTGTCAACTGAACCTTTAATGTTTCTATGCGAGCATTGGATGAACTTGCTGCTTGCTCTGATGCCAAACCTGTGGTGGATCTTGCTGCGCTTCTTGCTATTACCCCCTGCTCGCGTGTTCGTTGTGTTGATTGTTGGTTAGGTGGCGAAAGGGTTTGTCTTCCATGGAATGGAGAGGTCTTCGGTGATAGAGACGATTACGCACGTTCCTCAGGAGATGTGCCTGAGCGTCGGCCGGTTTGTGAACGTGTGAGTATAGACAGGGAGCAGCTATCATACGTACATACGTATAGCAGAAGCGGTCATATTCAAGTTTTATGTTTCTGATAGTGGTTGACGCGCAGTAGTGGCACTGCTTGCTGTTGGCAGTGGCCCGTTTATCTGCTTGTGGTTGACGAACGACACCGCCTCGAAGCCGTGAGGGGGTATATAGGTATTTTGCACGTGGTCGGGAGTTGAGCAGGCGCGACTTTATTGGTAGATTCTGCTGTTCTGCGCTTCCCGAGAATACGCACATTCGGCGGCGCTTGAATCCGCCGCGTGTGCCGTTAGCCACAACGTAAGAGAAATCCAGCGTGGGACACGTTGCTGTTTCGGACTTGTGTTGCGTAGTCCGTGCCTCTTTTCTTTTGCCTTGAGATGACGCTCTCGCGCGTTGTTGTGCATGCATCTCACCCAACGTATGTATGACCCGGAGTATTATTTTTGTCGCCCGTAATTTTCTGGGAAGTCGTGTGTCCCAGACAGAGATTATTTTCTCGTGATGAGCGAGATCACGAAAAAAAAATGCACGATCAGCACGACTAGACGTTTTGCTGCGTTGTAGCAGCACCACGCGGTATGTATCGAGGAGGAGACAACCCCGAAGTACTTGTATTACTCGTGAGTCACTTTGACCACGAACATCAATATACGAAAATAAATATTAGCGGAAGCTACGAGTACAGCAAAAAAAGTCATCGCTGAAACCAACGCGAATGTCAATATTTTACACCAGGGCGATCGCGGCCTGAACACTCCGAGTAGAAGCGGTATGCGCCACCGGAAGTAGATACCCATAGCCAATGGCATCATATATATGTTCCCTCTGCGCTCTAGCCCCCACTCCATCTGTCCGAGGAGGCAAACTGAAACTTCCAAACTCCGGGGACTCGGACATGCTCATACTTTAGTCACGGTATAGATATGGTTGTGCTGTGAGGCGCGTTGGCTGCTGAACGGTATGTACACCGGCGATGCTCACGATCACCGAGGGTGGCTCGGCGCCAGGTCGGTTTGGCACTGAAACACCCGTATGCACACACACACACGTCTTTTTTTTTAAATCATATAGTGCATTGCTGCCATTTGTTTTCCGGTTGCTGCTATCTTTCCAGGGATAATCGCTCCATGGTAAAAGTCTCTCCCCAAGCATTGATGCACAGGAAGAATGTTTTCGGAGGTGAGAAACGCGCCGGTTTAGCGTGCCTTGTCGGAATTGTACGATGACAACAACCCGATTCGTTTAATGGCGGAACGTAAGCTTGGTTCGTGTCTGAGCCCCCCCTCCCTTATCGTACAAACCTGAGTCTTGCAGATTTGTTTTCGGGCTAAACCCGCCTGCCTTCCTTCGGCCCAGACACTATTATTATTCGTCTGCCTCGAAATTGGTGCCTGCTATAGGCTTTGGCGATTTTGGGGGTTTCCCCCTGCTTTTTACCCCCAGAAGTTCCGGTATACCCCAAGACCGACTGTTCGGCAGTTAACTAACGGTGTTTCCTGGTTGGGAGTGTTTGCACTCGTTCCGGGAGGTATCAAGGGTGCTTGTCAAATTCGAAGAGGCTCTCCTGATAACTGCTCTTGGTGGGTAGCCTGGACAGCACGGTAGCTTTTTAACTGCAAGTTGTAAGGGGGGTGTTGCGGTTGTGCCGAAGCTCCGCACATACAATTTATGGCGGCAATGGACGCGACAACATCGCCTTGGGGCTGTTTCGTACCCCGCTGTACTTTTCAGGCGCAGACGTTCACCTACGTAGTATTTGCTGTCGGCGGAATTTACGTTTCATTCGGCCGATTTTTGAACATCTCCGCGCTGGCCCGCTCGCTGTCCCCGCAGGAAAAGTCAAAGGGATGGCCAAGCTTGCCGCTATCGGGAGTCACATCCCGCACCCGCTCGGCTTTGGGCACTGGACGGCGTCGCACATCGTGTCTAAGGCGATGCGGAGGGAGTACAGTGATGACATTATGGCCGACAAGCCCATCAACACTCTCGACCCACGGCACACCACCGTCGCGCTCTACGTGGCTACCTAGGAACATGTGGGCCCACCGAGATCACGACCGCCGTAACAAGATGTGGTTTCATCCTGATCACGCAACCGCTGCTCTCCCATAACGCAGGCGGTCTTCGATGCGATCGGTCCTATAGATGTCATCGGTGTCGACTTCTGGCGAGGTGTATGGGTGAGGGGGTATCGGGGTCCAGCGGTTTTGGACACGATATTTTTTCCCGTCTCATGGCGTGGCTGTACCTGATGGAGGCCGCTCCTGGTTGTGGTTTGTGCAGACCCGGGAGGGCAGGCGGGCGGAACGAGCCGGGAGGTCGGTAGGGCGGGGGGTGGGGGGGGGTTAAGGATGTCGACGCCCCCCAACCCCCGCTATTAGTGGACATACTAAAAAGCATGAAATGCATTATAATGTTCGCCCTCCTATCTACCCGTCCGCCGATTCCGTGTTGTTCTTGCTGCTGCCCCGGGGAAGCGTAAGTGAACACGACTTTGTCGCCCATGTAGCCGATTATGTGATATTAGGGGTCTTCGGGGGGCGGTCGGTCGCTGTGGGTGTGTAGATTATTCGCGTCGGCCCGAAGAGGTACGTGAGTGGAGGGTATCGGTATAAACAGAGATGTTGCATTGCGTGGGGGCACTTGGTATCGGTCCTGGTTCTGGTTGCCTTTTGCGAGGACCCGGGGGACAGGCGGGCGGAAGGAGCGGGGGATCGGTGGGGGGAGCGGGGAACGGTGACTACAATATCGAGGGGGTAAGGATGTCCACGCCGTCAACCCCCGCTAGTGGACATGTTGAAACTTAAAATGATTTAGGATGTTTCCCCCGGACCCGTCCGCCGATTCCGCGTTGTTTTTGCTGCTGTCCCGGGGAGCCGCAGATGAGCACGACTTGTCGCCCAAGAATTAGCAGCTGTTATTGAACCACCAATCTCGCGCCTTTGTATAGTGGTGGCTAATTGCATCACCTGGAGGTATGCAGGCGGCACAGAACGCAGTGCGGGGGTATCCGGGGAGCAGGAGGGAGGGAGGGTAGACGACTGTTGGTACTGAGTGCAAGGGGTCCTCGATGTGCCATTCGTCCGTCGATGGTTCTGGTATTGCCCTGGTGGTTAAAGCATACATACAGACTAGCCTTTTCTATAGCGCCACCTGATACCACCGCCGCCACCGCGTTAGCGCCATTCAGCACATTGTCCGATTCTACTACGTGCGAGCATGTCCCCGCGGCGTGCGGTAGCTAGTGTTTGCGCCTGCGTGGTGGAGTCGGCTCTGCCGGTTGGTGTTTGAGAAAGTTGGAGGGGAGGGGAGGGGGGGAAGAGGGTTGCGTAGAGTGTGTTACATGGGAACGCGTTTTGTGTAAGGTGGCACGGTAATTTCATTGTAGGTTGGCGGGGGGTGGCCGGGGGAGGGGGCGCTTTTTTCGTTTGGTTTCGAGCAGACGTTTGCGCGCACTCCACTCTTTTTTTATCTTTTTTTTTCCTTTGGCCTTTTCCGGGGTGGTTTCGTCCCCGATTTAGTCAGTGTTTCTTCTCCTTGTTCATCGTTGGTTCGCCGCTTCTGTTGCTGTGGTTGTGCTAGTTTTTTCTAGTTTTTATTTTTCGGCACTGGCGAACTTATATATGGTTGTATTCGCTGTTCTGTCGAGTTCTCTCTCTCGTTATTTTGTTTTTCGTGTCTTTTGTTTCACCTTGCCGTGTTCTTGCGCGTGGTGCAACCTAGCGCTTGTTGATCGGGACCCTACCTGTCCGCGTGATCAGTGACGTCTTAAAAGACAAGAGCAACGGTGACCGTACCGATTGCTTGTATAATAGTTGAACGGCCTTGGACGGTAGGGAGATACCGGCGTATTCTTCGGCAACCGACGGACGTTGCCGCTGAGATGCGGTCGAAGCTCGACGGAGCAGCAATAGCAGTAGCAGCAGCAGCAACAACAGCAACAGTAGTAACACAGTAGCACCAGCAGCAGCAACAACAACCACAGTATGACAGGAGTCGTAGAACGTTGCCTTGGATTGTGGTGCTTTGGGCCTCCCGCAAGTGAAAGGTGACTGTTCGAGAGGCTCTATGCTCTATGCGCGGTTGTTGGTTGAGGTTTAGCCTGTAGTTACCGCGCACTTCTGCATGGTACGCGATTATCTGGGTCTATTTTCTGCCGCCGTTCTTTCGTGCGTATATATACAAACCCATTCAAGGGGTAGAAGTGGGTTAATTATGTTTTGGCACAAGAGGGACACGATATACCGCCATGTCGTTCCAGTTAGTTGGCTTTTATATGTACGAGTATATATATAAATATATAGAATAATGTACGACCAATCCCAGGCTATACATTGGCAACTTTTTTCTACCGTGTCGGCCTCAGTATCGGAATCTCGACACTCCAATATACCATGGTATCGAGTTTTTTTATTTCTTCGAGCGCTCTCTTCGAGGATCGACTTCAACGCCTCTCGCCCTTCGTCCCCCCTGCTTACCTCGCCATGAAAGGGTGCGGGGGCTGAGAGAGACAAGCGAGAAGTAGGCGCGATCTTGGATTTTGGGTGGCATGGTCCAGCAGTTCTTCGAATCTTGACAGGGGGAGCGAGTGGTAGTGCGCAAATACAAAGACGTAACTTTCAAAATTATTTGTAGTACGTCGTAGTAGGAATCAGATTTTGTCAGCCCTTTGCATCGTCTGCTCCGAAGAGTCGCTGTCCATGTTGCTTCGCGGTCCATCCTCGAGGGAGTGTCTTCGGTAGGTCTTCGGTAGGTGCACTCTACATTTCAGTGTTACTATGGCGAGAGGATCGACTTGAACGCCCCTCGCCCTTCGTACTCCGTTGAATGCCTCCCCGTGAACCGTGAACGCGTCCAATACAGGATGTCAAGCATTTTCATTCAATTTGCCGCTCCCAAATAGGCCAGGTTGCTGCAAAACAAAACGACATTGGCATCTGACTTTTCCCCCCAGAGACTCGAATTTTATCTGTGAAAAATGTAAAAGGTACATAGAGAACTACACCCAGTTACAGTAGCTTCACGAGGAGAATGTATACACAAACAAATGTTTCCCCGGGTGAATTAATCCTTTTCCTTCATGTCGTTATTGTCTTTATGCAAATATATCATTTTGTTTCATGATATTGTTGCAAAGGTACACGAGCACACGTACAAGTTTGTACGAGTGTACAAGGGCTCCGCTCCGCGGGCGGCTAACGCCGCCCGCTACGCTCGCGCAAGGAAAGGGGCAGAAGAGGCCAATGATGTAGACTATAATAATAGCGCAAGCACCGACTTGAAAATGCCAAGAGGTTCATGGTGCAACGAAGAAACGGTGGACTTGACATGCATGCATGCAAAAAATGCTCGGGGTGCACATTAGCTCATTGCTCCAGGAGAACAAATAACAGCCGATTTTCCTAATTGAGAATTGCCTTTCCGATGAGAATGAAAATCGATTTTAGTACTTTGTTATTGTTTAAGAGTTGTATTTCGCTCACGATCAAAACTTGACGTAGAACATATGTTCCTCGATGGTAGGTATCGATCCACGAAAAAAAAATTGAAATCGGCCTTGACAGGCTCGAAAAATCAAGGATTTAAGGGAATTTGCATTTATGAGCGAGGTCCCTCGCCCATAAATAAATACAGATTTTCTGGGATCCTCGATATCTTGAGACTGCCGATGCCGATTTCGTTTTTTTTCTTTGCCATCGACGGGTGTCACAACTGACAATCGTTTACAGTGAAAAAAATGACTGTAAGGGAATTACATCTCTTACAATTCAAAAACAAATATTTTCGATTTTCATTCTCATCGGAAAGGCAATTCTCAATTAGGAAAATCGGCTATTAAATAAAGAAAGCTCTATGTTCGAAAGAGGAAGCACAGCAACACGGCTCACAGCACGGCGCTGCGCTGCCTGCTGTGGGTATTTTACGATCGTTCAAAGATCCTTTTTTACGATCGTTCAACGACCCTTTTTACGATCGTTCAACGATCCTTTTTTGCGATTGTTCAACGATCATTTTTCATGATCGTTGAACGATCCGTTTTTACGATCGTTCAACGATCACTTTTTATGATCGTTCAACGATCACTTTTTATGGTCGTTGAGCGATCCTTTTTTACGATCGTTGAACGATCCTTTTTTGCGATCGTTCAACGATCACTTTTTATGGTCGTTGAACGATCATTTTTTACGATCGTTCAACGATCCTTTTTACGAACGATCGTTTACGAACGATCGTTCAACGATCCTTTTTTTTAACGATCGTTCAACGATCACATTATATGATCGTTCAACGATCCTTTTTTACGATCGTTGAACGATCCTTTTTTACGATCCTTTTTTGCGATCGTTGAACGATCACATTTTATGATCGTTGAACGATCCTTTTTCACGATCGTTCAACGATAATATTTTATAATCAACATGATATTCGTGAAACGAAGAACAAAACTCTTGGAGAAGAATAAGAGTTTCAGGGCATAGGAGAAACCCGAAGAAGAGGAGACACGAGCGCAAAAGAGGAGAGGATTGATATAAATTGGTGGACTCTTTATTTGATCTCGTATCATTTCTAACGTTCATGGCGGTTGCCTATGATCGGTTGATGCCTGTTCAGTCAAGAATCGATTTTTTTTGTGACTTTTGTGCCAAAGCGGTCTCGGCCATATCTTACACCAAAGAACAGGCGATGCATGTTGTAGCTCTTGTCGATTCCGTAAATAGAAAGCGAGCAAAGCCACACGGACTTGTTTGATGGCGATCGGCATGACTACCAACAATCGTTTCGGGCACACCTCTCTCTTCCGTGCAGTAGGTACGATATACAGCGTCGTCACATGGACACAGATACACGTCTAGTTTACTATTGATTTGCGATAAAATCATACGAAACGCTGAGTGTAACACAGCCACCGAGCCATTCAGCCTTCGTGCCCCTGGTGCTTCTGCTGTTGCTGTTGCTGCTGTTGCTGCTGCTGCTGCTGCTGCTGTGTTTGCTCTCCGCCTGGCCCGTTGCGTAATATCTCAAATATCGGACAGTCCCGTTTGCCACGCGCATGAAAAAGCAAACGCCTCGCTTGCAGAACGGGGATATATATCGTGAGGTCAAACCCATCTTCAGACTTCCAGGCGCGAGCAATGAAAGAGCGATGAACGCCGGGAGGCATGCTACTATATCTGCTTCTGTGGCTTCGGCTTCAACTTGTACTGCGGCTGCTGTTACTCGGTACTGCTGCTGTTTTCGCTGCTGTGCTGCTGTGCTAATACTGTTAGACCAAAGGTTATGGTACCACTTTGTGGCTCGTTCATAATCTTATCAGCAACATAGTGCCAAAGAAAATGGGTGTACCCCTCGTATGGAGCATAAAGTTGGCCACTATGTTCCCCAAGATTGAAAAATCCAACAAAAAGGGGTGTCTCGCCATCATCTGACCCCTGAGGCCGTTTCCTATGCGGTTCGATTTTTGAGCTTCAGATTATGGTCTGATCGATTTTTCAGCGACCTAGTTCGAAAATCGAAACAGTCTTCTTATGCGAGAAAACACGGATTTGTTGTATCGTACGAGTACGTGCAGATATTTGAGCAAACGGCAAGACCAACTGCTGTTGTTGTGGTCTGGCGCCGCGAAGAGACGCGCCGAGTGCGGCTGTACTGGGCGTAGAACCCAAGCGTTCGGAGCCACGCTGGCTGCCTCTGGTCTGGCTTCGACGCGCCGAGTGCACTCGAGTCGACCTGTCTTGGTATTGATTTTGTATTTTGACACAACGAAGCATCCGAGCGTTGACTGTGTACTGTATGTAAGTACTGCTGCTGCTGCTGTAAAATCTACGAGTACGGAGAGGCGCGCGGCCGAGTGCGCTTCCCTTCGTACCTAGGCCCGAGCCCGCGCCAGCCGACTGCAGTTTGGCGACGGAGAGGCCCACCGATCGTCGGCTGCGCGTCGGGCGCGAAGCAACGTCGCTGTGTCACCATCCAACTCATCGATCTTGCTGCTGCTGCTGCTGCTTGCTTGCTGCCTGGATAACATCTTGAATTTAGAGACCATGCCATTTTTCGATTTGAAAATCTGATGACCCAAGTCGTCGGATTTTGGCCCAAAATCCGACGACTTGGGTCATCGGATTCTCAAATCGAAAAATTTCCGGTCAGATTTTGCATAATCGGACTGCATAGGACGGTGCTTTCGTTTTTGAGATCGAAAAAYACAAATCTGAAGCTCGAAATCGAACCGCATAGGAAACGGCTGAAGACCAAAAAAGGCGCGCGCCTTGCGGAGTAGTAACCACTTTGTGGCTCTTTTTTCTTCCCGACTTTTATTTCGCCAACCAAAGATAAAGCGTGCTATGCAGCAGCAGTGCCTATGGCCAAAACAACATAGTACTCGTATGTATTCAAAATATGCGTACGTATCGTTTTCGTATACGTACCCGGTGTACGTCATAGTACATATTATACGTATCGTTCTCGTATATAGTGCAAGGCATGTATTATCGTATAATATTTGCGGAACAAGAAAAGAGCCAACCAAGAAAATGGCGTATTGTGCCTGGCATCATCTCATTACTGTGCGCTTTTGCTGCTTCCGCTGCTATCTGCTGCTGCTGGATGAAAGTGTTCTGTAATATTTCGTTCTGGAATATTTTGTCTCACCATCATACTCGTCATACTAGATATTCCATATAGACAGACGAAGAACACCAATCCCCTCCAACCTCAACGAAAGCGTGAGGAGCGCCGCCAAGCAATCGGGTTCGCGGAGAGTGTGCTTGGGAGAGTGAGGACAAGCCGCTTTACCAGCGACGTAGCGAGCAGTGCGTTCGAGCCCAAATCATGTGCAAGGTACCTGGTATCTTGTTGTGTTGTTCTTATATTTTCGTTTTGCTGGGCGATATCATATGATACAGTATATTATACCGGTATCCACCATTCATCAAGATCCGATTGGCTTTTTTTGTTGGGTATCCTTACTCTTTTCCAAAAGTTTTGTTCTTCGTTTCACGAATATCATGTTAGCTGTGGTAAAGGCGGCGGCAGTGACGGTTACGACGGTTTCGACGGTTACAACACGCTACCGACCAGTTATACTACGCGACGAATCACGGCACGCAACTGCTGTAACTGTAAAACCTAGCGAAGCCAACGAATGCCAACTAATAACTAGTCGGAGACATATTACAGCCAGCCAGCTCTCACAGCCCTAAGAACCAGGACACCGTATCACACGTGTGATAAGCCAACACACCCCCTAGGGCGAATTTTACAGCTGATTTTCTCTGCGATATGGGGAAGGTGCAAACGACGTCTGTTACGATACTATTAGAGGTGCACCATGATACAGAGTTTTCTGAAGGTAAGTTCCTCACTTGAAGATCTCTATACTAATACTAAGTAATACTGAGTCACAACAGATATTGGAGGAAAATAACAGTACCATATACCCTATAGGAGCAACCCCAAGGCCTAATTGCAACACAAGAATGAAAACATATAATATGGCAAAACACAAAAAAATGGAATTCCGAAGATTTTGGGTTATAACCCTTTTAGGACTGGAGTCCCGTTTTGGGGACAAACCACTCTAATTCTAAGTCATTTGTCCCCAAATGCTGCTGCTGCTGCTGCTGTGTTTGCTCTCCGCCTGGCCCGTTGCGTAATATCTCAAATATCGGACAGTCCCGTTTGCCACGCGCATGAAAAAGCAAACGCCTCGCTTGCAGAACGGGGATATATATCGTGAGGTCAAACCCATCTTCAGACTTCCAGGCGCGAGCAATGAAAGAGCGATGAACGCCGGGAGGCATGCTACTATATCTGCTTCTGTGGCTTCGGCTTCAACTTGTACTGCGGCTGCTGTCACTCGGTACTGCTGCTGTTTTCGCTGCTGTGCTGCTGTGCTAATACTGTTACTGTGCGCTTTTGCTGCTTCCGCTGCTATCTGCTGCTGCTGGCTGCTGGATGAAAGTGTTCTGTAATATTTCGTTCTGGAATATTTTGTCTCACCATCATAATAAAGATTCCATATAGATAGACGAAGAAACACCAATCCCCTCCACCCTCAACGAAAGCGTGAGGAGCGCCGCCAATCAATCGGGTTCGCGGAGAGTGTGCTTGGGAGAGTGAGGACAAGCCGCTTTACCAGCGACGTAGCGAGCAGTGCGTTCGAGCCCAAATCATGTGCAAGGTACCTGGTATCTTGTGCTGTTGTTCTTATTTTTTCGTTTTGCTGGGCGATATCATGTGATAAAACAGTATGATATACCGGTATCCACCATTCATCAAGATCCGATCGGCTTTTTTTTGTTTGGTATCGTTGTTCTTCTCCAAAAAGTTTTGTTCTTCGTTTCACGAATATCATGTTAATCGTTGAACGATCCTTTTTTGCGATCGTTCGTTGAACGATCCTTTTTACGATCGTTAAACGATCCTTTTTTGCGATCGTTCAACGATCACATTTTATGATCGTTCAACGATCCTTTTTCACGATCGTTCAACGATCACATTTTATGATCGTTGAACGATCCTATTTTACGATCGTTAAACGATCCTTTTTTGGGATCGTTCAACGATCACACTTTATGATCGCTGAACGATTCTTTTTTACGATCGTTGAACGATCGTTCAACGATCACATTTGATGATCGTTCAACGATCCTTTTTTACGATCGTTGAACGATATTTTTTTGCGATCGTTCAACGATCACTTTTTATGATGTTCAATTATCACTTTTTATGATCGTTGAACGATCCTTTTTTGCGATCGTTGAACGATCCCTTTTACGAACGATCGTTCAACGATCATTTTTTACGATCTAAACGATCGTTGAACGATCCTTTTTTACGATCATTCAACGATCACTTTTTAGGATCCTTCAACGATCCTTTTTACGATCGTTGAAGGGTCTTTTTTTGCGATCGTTCAACGATCACTTTTTATGATCGTTCAATGATCACTTTTAATGATCGTTGAACGATCCTTTTTTACGATCGTTGAATGATCCTTTTTTACGATCGTTGAGGGATCGTTTTTTGCGATCGTTCAACGATCACTTTTTATGATCGTTCAATGATCACTTTTAGTGATCGTTGAACGATCCTTTTTTACGATCATTCAACGATCACTATTTAGGATCCTTCAACGATCTTTTTTTACGAACGATCGTTCAACGATCCTTTTTACGATCGTTGAACGATCCTTCTTTGCGATCATTCAACGATCACTTTTTAGGATCGTTCAACGATCCTTTTTACGACCGTTGAACGATCACATTTTATGATCGTTGAACGATCCTTTTTTACGATCGTTCAACGATCACATTTTATGATCGTTGAACGATCCTTTTTTACGATCGTTCAACGATCACATTTTATGATCGTTGAACGATCCCTTTTTACGATCGTTCAACGATCACATTTTACGATCGTTGAATGATCCTTTTATACGATCGTTGAACGATCGTTGAACGATCCTTTTTACGATCGTTGAACGATCCTTTTTTGCGATCGTTCAACGATCACATTTTATGATCGTTCAACGATCCTTTTTTGCTCGTCATTATACCCGTTTTCATGCCCATCAACCATAAACCGAAAACCCGCTTGGATCCACCGTCGTGCCCAGATAACCGCCGCAACATCCTCCCCAGCTGGGTGGCCAGGTACAGGACAGCCACGCGATCCTCTAGGCGGTGGGTCTAAGGTTGTCTACATCAACCAAGACTGCGGAAGGAAAACCCGCCCAAATTTCTCCGTTAAGGAAAAGCCTTCCCCAGTACGCACAGGATTTCACATGCGTCGCAACACTGACGTAACACGGGGATCACTGTTTTCTAGGACTCCCGCCATGCCCAATGCCAACCAAGACTGAGAAAGGAAAACCCGGCCAAGTTTTTCCGTCAAGGAAAAACCCTTCGCAGCACGCACCAGGTTTCACATGCGCCGCACAACGAACGCAACAAGAGCCACACTTTTTGCTGGACCCCTTGGACGCGCTATGCCAACCAAGACTGAGAGGGAAAAACCCGGCCACATTTTTCCGTCAAGGATAAAACCTCTCAGTACGCACAAAATTTCACATGCGTCGCAAACACCAACGTAAGGGGAGGAATGCTCTTCTCCATGGTACAACTTTCCTAGACCCCCTTTACGCGCTATGCAAACCAAGACTGAGAGGGAAAAACCCGGCCAGTCTACCCGTTTAGGAAAAAGCCCTCTCAGCTCGCCGAGTGCGCCGCGACAACCCCTCCACCCCACATCCGCCCCGCCTTCATCTCTTCCTTCAACATGCTCCACCCCCGATCGGCGCCCTCTTGACTCTCCTCATGTGTTGGTCGCGATTCTCTGTGGAAAATCGAGTTCGATTTTCGGATTGGACACCATGTCACAAAGTTAATCTTGGCACGCATCATTCATAATGTGGGGGATACCCTGTCGCCCCGTAGGTACGTAACAGGCTCCTTGGTCACGTGTCATGTTCTACCTACACCTCACCTGGTATACATCGATTATCGTCCGGTGTGCAGCAGTCCTCTGCTCCCTAAGCACACCTCTTCCACCACTACGACACGCCAAAGCTTAGACTGAGTTCATACGCATAGACTACCACCTGGATGAGCATCGACCGTTGCCTGGCCGTCGTACATCTGGTCTCTCAGACGCCATAGCGGGTTCTTCCAGCTCACGACAATGCTGAGGCAAAACAAGAGTGACCTTCCGTGTTGCACATGCCACCGTGGGTTTCCATACACGGAGGCATGTACCCCCGGGGTCGCTCGTCATTATCCCCGTTTTCATGTCCATCAACCATAAACCGGAAACCCGCTTGGATCCACCGTCGTGTCCAGATAACCGCCGCAACAGAAGTGTTATCGGGCCGCATGCAGAGCAACCCCTCTGTATGATATGCTATACGCTCGTATAATATGAAGCTTATACAAACCCATAACGAACCCGAGGGAAATTCTACGTAAATTACTGGAGGTTCGGAAGCCACCCTGGCAAAAAAATGCCACAGAATATCCCGCAACGCCCTATCATAGGGCTGCCTGCTCTGGGCCCTGCAGATCGAAGCAGTAGTGAACAAACCATGATATAGTAGACCTTCCTAAGGTAGCTATTTAGGCACTCTGGTTGGCTACGGGTATGTTTTACGCGGCTCAATCAACTTGGACTCTTTCCCAGCCACAGCATCCCGAGTCAAACCTAGAGTATTTCCAAGCTCAGCATCCACGCCGGCCGAGTCAACCTACTATAGAGTCTGACCAAGCACAGTATCCCAGCGCTGACCACTGGCATAGGGGTTCGGGTTAGGGTTCTGGTCGGAGGGTCGGCTTCAGGCGCCAAGCACAAACCCCCCGTAAAGATCTACTATCAAGGTTTGTCCACCCCTCGATCGAAGAGAAAGCGAAGCCAGCTTGTCGTGCGGTCGACAGCCATCAGGGGGCGCGGACGCTAAGAACGCCGCTGGGGGACGAAGATTCCTATCGTTAAAACCTTCATCTGTTTCGATCCATGGTCTGTGCGCAATTTCCGAACCCGTTTCGACATCACCAGTGACTCGTGACGTACGTAGGAGCTACTGTTGTTTTTCTTAAGTACTTTGATTTACTGTGGAGTTGGAAACCACCCTGGCAAAAAACGCCACAGAATATACCGCGACGCCCATTCGGGCCGAGAGCATGCAGCCTGAAGCGACCTTGCACAATCCTTTGTAATTGGCGGCAATGACCTAAGTAACGCCGTCAACCATTCCCGCTGGGCGACCTGTGGTTCGACGATGTGATCCCACTTTTGTTACAAGCGATGCGCTGTAGGAAATTTGCAAACGATGTTTTGCTGATCGTACCGACTCTTGCGCGAGCGAAGTTTTGCTCGCCCGGGTGCGGGTGGGGCGCGTAACTCAAGGCGCAGGGCTCCGTTGAAGCCGAAAATTGGTCCAGGCTGCTTGTACGTGTGTCGGCGATCGATTCTCGCTGCACGCGGTATACGCGCGGTATGCGCGTCAGGTTTGGGGGGGGGGGGGATGCCGTGGATTGGAGCCTCTTTGGACTCGGGGGTCAAACAGACAGACGGACAGACAAACAGACAGGTTTGGAGTTTCCGATATAGACAACCCTAGGTAAGCATAGGGAATAGTACCTACGGTACACACGAAACCTAAATATTTCCTTATGTTTACTATTAATAACAACATTTGGTCCTGTTTACATGGTCCCCCGTAATAGCTAGCAAAAAGACGATCCTGCACAACTAAGCACCCTCCCTATGATGGGGGAAAAACACTGCACGATACCATTGCAAACGCGAAAAGGCTCGATATAGAAACATACAGCAGTGCAGGGTGCCTACAAGAAAAAAAACGAGCAACAAGAAAGACAGCCTGCGATTTACAGGGAAATAAGAAGTTCGGCAGTCATTACATTGAAGTTAGTGCAGGGCGCACCGATTCTTGAATTAAGAAACCCAGCCTGGACTGGCCTTCCTGTTTCTTATTACAATAGGCGTCCTTCGTAGTGAAGAAGTGTTTGAACGGCTCGAGGGAAGCAAGAAACAAGATAAATACGAGCACGAAACAAAACAAAACAAGGAGTCGCACAGTACAGTAGATGAGTCATGGGTCCCAGTCGTACAGTACAGTAGATGAGTCATGGGTACCCGTGAACATAATCGATTCCCTTTTTGAGCGGCAACGGTGCCAACCCCTTCGATCACAGCTTTTGCTATCGACAGCTCCCACGCCCCGCGATTATTCTTCTCTGGATTGCTTCCAATATGTACAAATTTTGTACGCATCTTGTCAACCCGCAAAGAGTGCAGACACAGCCTAGCTAGGTATATGCGTAGTCGGTGACGCATGCTACTTAAGGTAGAGTTGCACCATGGTTTTTCTGAGGGTCTTTACTTGAGATCTACACTAATAGTGAGTAAAAACACTGATTTTTGGAGGGAAAATTAAAAGCGCTACGTATATATTATAGGTACCCGTACCCGATGAACAGTCTCACAGCCTAACCCTTTTAGGACTGCAGTCCCGTTTTGGGGACAACCCACTCTACTTCTAAGTAATTTGTCCCCAAAACGGGACTCCAGTCCTATAAGGGCTAAGTGTAAAGTGAAACATTCTGCCACACAAAAATAGTGAAATTCCGACGAATTTGGGTTAAGGAGCCTCTACTACTGTAGGTCATTCCGAAAACGTTTCAGCCAAAAAAAGGTATACCATATACCTCTAGTACTGTAGCACGCGCCCGGTTGTACTATGAGAACAAGGTTAAGGTTGCTACGTGGTGCTGTGCTGTACACAGCCCGCATATGAAGGTGTGCGTGGTATTCACGCCCACAAGTCCATGCACGGGGTGTGTCGAAAACGGCGTGGGAAGGCTGGACGTCACACGAATCGCCAGCCAAAAGACGCCTCCTCAAAGTCAGCAAACGTGCGCAACGTCAATGGTACATACCTTGCTACCTAATTTAGGCGTTATCGTTGATCTTCCGCCGTTTGTACCGAGGCGTATGACAAGATCCTCCACAAAAATGCAGCTGCCATGTCAAGCTTAACACAAAAAAAAAACGAAAGGAAGAATGCTATTAGAACCTCTTGTGCAGCCGGCTCAAGCAACCTTAGCGCACGCCAAAGAGCTTGGACAGCCACAGCAAGCAGCACACTGCGTTGGGTTTTTTTTTAGCCTTGAGAGCCACATCTTCCGAGCCCACATCGAGCTCGATCCGCTAAACACCCCCCCTTCGCGTTCGGTGCAATCAATGTTATCCTGGTCGGTGAAAATCAGACGTGCTCCGTCCCGGCATTGTAGGGGTGTGAGGCATACGACTACGGCCATGCATGACATGCGTACACCCCCCCAGCCCCCCCCCGAACAATGCGGCCCAAAATCTGTCTTCGGTGTCCCCCACCCCCCCCCCCGAGAGAAAAACATCCAACCACCGTACCGCCAGAAACCCCGGTCAGTTTCAAAACGACAAATCACTATTCTTGATTCGTTCACCCCTTCCCTTCCTCGCCACCCTTGAGCCAGCCTTGCTTCGCCGCGTATCCGAACATGTCGGTAACCGCGTCCCTCTCCTGTTTCGCGCACGACATCGTTCGATCGAGCTCGGGGTCAGCTAGAGGGCGAGGCATGCTATGATACGGCAATATGGGTGACATAGATATATTACGGAGGACCGTAGAAAATAGGACCAACTATTGTTCGTAAAAATAGGTAAATATATAGGTTTTTGTGTGTTCCGTAGGTCCTATTTACTACATTAGCCCACCCCGTAACAAAACATTTTGGCCAAAACCGTTTCTGGTTATAACAGGGCTCCTTGACTGAGTAACTAATCAAATACCGTTGGGATACAGTCAGTTTTTTTTACAATAATGAGGCGTTCTCCGATAGGGGTTGCACTTTTTTCCTTACGAGGCAAATATGTTTCTGACCGACCGTGTCCCTTAACCCAACATCGTTGGATTGCATCGTCGCACATTTTGGCCAAAACCGTTTCTGGTTATAACGGGGCTCCTCGACTGAGTAACTAATCAAATATCGTTGGGATAACAGTCAGTTTTTTTTTACGATAGTGAGGCGTGTTCCGACAGGGATTGATTTTTCTGCCTCACAAGGCAAATATTCTTCTGGCTTGACCGGGTTCCCTTCACCTAACATCGTTGGAACATCAGTAGTATCATACAACATGATTCGTGGTATACCTATCACTATCATAGGTTTTGGGGTTGTTCATCGGCACTTTTAACTTTTTCCAAAATCAGTTTTTGGGTGCGGTACAGAGCTCCTACATTATAATCAAGTGAAGGAGCCCCAGAAGATGTAGGTGCTACCCTTAAAAGGTATGCGTCTAATACTCATGAGAGCTCCTAAATTATTATTATTCGTAATCAAGTGAGGAGATTCAGAAAAATTAGGTGCTACCCCTAGAAGGCAAGCGCCTATTTGTCGGCTCGAAAAGCCGAAATATAATTGTTGTTTTTTTCGGCTGAAACCGGACGAGGCTCAGCCTATTGTAGGTAGTCCTACTAATACTGTATTTGCTTCGTACACAGGATGGACTAGTGCTACGGCAGAGGTAGCACTTTTTGGCTGAATCGTTTTCTGAACAATCGGGCTCCTTAACCCAAATTCGTCGGACTTTCATTTTTGTGACGAATAATGCTTCAGGGTGTACTTCGGTCAATAGATTTCGCATCCGGCAGCACTTTTATTTTCCTCCAAAACCATTTTTTTTTCGGTGAGGTATGACGCTCCTTAAGCGAGGAGCTCAGAAAAAACATGGTGCACCTCTATCTATCGTAGCATGCGTCGGTGTGTCGAACATTTTCTCGGGGTAAAAGTGGTAAGCCACCCTCATGAATCTAGCAATTCTACATACTTTCAGGCAGCAAATTCACACAAATTACCGCAAACAATACCCCCCAAACTAATTCCGAGTACAGCAGTAGCTCGTCGCCGAGAAGAGGCTGCAGCTCTGAAGCCGTTAAACGGGGAACAGCATATTTACACGTATACTTTGTATGTATGCATGGAAAACGCAAAAAAAAAAAAAAAAAAAAACGACAGCTGTGAAATCGAGGATTTTGTCGAACCTTATATTTGCAAGCCGAGTGTGATACTGCCATCGCGCGTACTACTGGTTTCATAAGACCTCATGCACGGCAGGAATCCCTTATCGAGGGGAAGATGATCAGAACAGAATCTGTGGGACCCAGTTCATGTGTGTGACCTCTAGGCAGGATAATTATTTATGAAAAAAAATGTTTTTTAAAGCAACCGTGAGATCGAGGATTCGTCGAAACTCATCTTTGCAAGCTGTGTGTGATACATATATCCCTTAGGGGGGGGGGAGGGGGGGGGGGCGTACTCATTTGTTGCTTGCCTTAGTCATTTGACCATTGACCACGCATCCCTTTCGAGACGGAGGGGGGGTATCTATCGTGGGAAAACAACGTTTTCAAGACTCGTATCGTGTTTATCTCACCTCTTCGGCTAGCTCCGGGTGCCAGAGGTCGAACAGAAGCAACACCCGCTCTCCCTCCGTCTTATTCCACACCTCGTGCTCGTAGCAGTCGTCGAAAACCACGCACTTGCCTGGCGTTTTTTCGTTTGTTTGTTTGTTATGCGCACGTGGCGCACGCGAGCACGTACGTACATCCGTTTGTACAGCGGGAGGGGGTTCCAATACTCATGTCAAGCAAGCAGGCATCACGGCAAGAACAAAAAAAAAAAAAAACTGCAACAGCAACCTGCTGGCGTTAGGGCTGGGCACTGGCGCAGTATATACTGGCAGTCGTAATCTACTGCCAGTAGTATTCTACTGATTGGCCTGGCCAGTATACTCGCCAGTAGTTTTTTTTATCATGTACGCCCAAGAAACACGCCATATTATAGTAAGGAAACCCACCAAATGCGTGTCGGGAGGAGAGAGGAGAGACGAGAGACAGTAGTACACTGCCGCAATCCAGTATACTGATTGATTTTGACGACAAAATAATCGCTACTGGCTGAGTCAGCCAGCGCCCAGCCCTAGCTGGCGTACTTGTGTACCAACCTCTTTTCGGGGCGCACGCTTAGGAACACACGGTAGGCATGCACACACTTGGTCGTCTAGCCCTCTTGAGACTCCAGAGGGGGGAAACTTGACGGACGCAAAAAAGTGAACGAGTTCAGCAACGGCCACGGCGCCATTGGGAGGGGTGACACAAAATCGGTGTCCGACATACAAATGCAAAAACGAGCAGTACGGCACACCGGCGCAAGCAGCATGATCCTACCCGTAATATATACTGTTCTGGGCGTTCACGCTGTGCCCGTATGTAAACGGATGATGACACCAAAGTCATCATTGATTTTATTTTGTCGCTATTGAGAGAGGGGTCCCACTGGGGTTTCATATATATGGGGCATGCCATCCGGTATCGGATGTTCGTCCATTTCGTTCTGTTTGTTTTCGTTTTTTTCCATGTCCTCCGGAAGATTTGGTAAAAAATAAAGGTGAGAGTTAGAGTTAGTGGTCTAAAAATGGTGTTTTAGGCATTTTTCGAAATGTCGCTTCACGTAACACTGGAACCACACGCGGGCCACGCCATACTTCCCAGTTTCTATACTTTATCCTAGATAATAATTCATGAAGGGCGGTAAAGGCGGCTCCTATCGTCCGCTCGGGTCGCTTCTACAGTGCGCGACAGCCCTTGAAAAAAAAAAACGTTTTAGGGCTTGACTCCCATTTCCGGGACAAAATTCTCGAAGTTCGACTTAAGACATCGTGCGCCTTCGTATATGTTACGGGGTGGGCTAATGTAGTAAATATAGGACCTACGGTACACTCAAAAACCTATACATTTCGCTGTTTTTACTAACAATACTTGGTCCTGTTTACTAGTGTTTACTATTTTTTATTTTATTTTTTTCCATCCCATTTATTATCTTCGCACTTCTGTCTTTCTCCCTCCCTAGTCGTAACTCAGATCCGGGGTCACAAAGTAGGCTCCTCTCCCTCCTCCCCCACTACGGTTCTTGCCTTGATTTTTATCGCGCAGAGGGTTCAGCCTTCCCAACGCTCGTCGATTTTCATCGAATTTTGCCAACTCACGCTCGCGCGCTTTCCGCTAGTCAAGATTTTCTTTTGCGAGAAAAAGTCCCTATGAGCATGCACTCGGGGGGGCTCGAACTCGCGACCTTGACGCTAACAAGCTTCGTGGTTACCTGCTAGCCCACGGGGCGACCGAGCTATGGTCCCGCGTAATAGGTGAAAAACTAGTTAATGTCTTGAATTATTTCAGTATGAATTAGAAAATTTTCCATCCATTCCTACTCGCCCCTGTGGTCTAACTGGTAGCCACGAAGCCTTTTGGGCCGGATGTCGAGGGTTCGATTCTCCCCATGGAGGTTTTTATTCTCAAATGACACCTACTGTCGAGAGCGCATATTATAGCGTGGGTAAGCAAAATTCGACGAGAGTTGACGAGGGAAGAAAGTAGTGCTGAAGTCTTCTCGCGATAAAAATGCAAAGCAAGAATCGTGGTGGGGGAGGAGGGAGAGGAGCCTACTTTGTGACCCCGGATCTGAGGTACGACTAGGGAGGGAGAAAGACGAAAGTGGGAAGATAATAAATGGGATGGTCAAAAACATATGCATATCATGAGAAACGCCATGCAGGCTAGGTATATGTTGGACACAAGGTAGTAAAGTAGACGTACTTCGAAGTATTCGTTTCTGCACCAGTGCAGTTTTGAACGGGTCAAGAAAGTGGGAGTTGAACAAGAGTAGGCTCGACTTTTTGCATGAAACGTAAGAAATCCGTTTTTTTTAAATTGCAGTCCCGTTTTGGGGACAAACCACTCTAATTCCAAGTAATTTGTCCCCAAAACGGGACTCCAGTCCTGTAAGGGTTGATGCTCCAGAAAGTTCAGATTTCGTGCTGCTGAGCTTTCTCGTTTTCTGGTGCAAAACACAGTAATGGGCGCCCTCCCTTGCAGATCCAAGCGCTCCAACACCTCCTAATAATAGAGCACCATCAAGAACAGTGTATACGTTGGCATGTCGATAAGCCGAGGCTTCTTAGCTCTGGAGCTACCTGGTATAGCTGTTTTCGGTAGGGTGGACATGATACATCATATTATTATACCAGCAATAGTATCGCAGCTGTAGAAAAAACGGAAATGTTTTTTTTCCCCGAGGCTTCTTAGCTATAGAGATATGCCGTTTTCGGTAGGGTTGGCATGATATGTCATTCTTATACCAGCAATAGTATCGCAGCTGTAAAAAGTACGGAAATATGTTTTTCCGAGGCTTCTTAGCTATATGGAGCTATGCTGTTTTCGGTAGGGTGGGCATGATATATCATATTATTATACCAGCAATAGTATCACAGCTGTGAAAACAACGGATATGTTTTTTCCCGAGGCTTCTTAGTTGTGGAAATATATGCTGTTTTCGGTACGGCGGGCATGATATGTCGTTTTTATACCAGCAATAGTATCGCAGCTGTAAAAAATAAACGGAAATACTTTTTTTCCCGACGCTTTTTCGTTATGGAGACATGCCGTTCTCGGTAGGGTGGGCATGGTATGTCATATTCCTATACAGGTACCAGCCAAAGTATGGCAGCTGCACAAAAAAAAAAACGGAAGCGTTTTTTTGGGCAGCGGCCAAAAACAGGTATACCTGGTCCGTTTGCGGCCAAAAACAGGTACATACTTAAAATCAAGTCAAAAACGCACTCTACGTGCCCTGCCATTGGTCCAAAACTCGCTGTACCTGTTTTTGCCTCTTTAAAACCCAAGTATACCTGATTTTATCTACTCTGCTTGACTGTCACCTTTTTTAATCGTTTTTAAGCCAATCAGAGGCCCTTCATAGTTCCACACTATGCCCCCTATACAAATGCCGACGTACGCGGAGACCCCCTCCTCCCTTCGCACCTCGCACCACACGCCACTCGAGCGACATACATATTTGCCTGCACACCTACGCCGAAATAATACGAGATAGAAGGCTCCCCTTCGGGATTGTGGTTGACTTGAAATACCAGGGGTGTCGCAAGCTGAGAAGGGAGAATACAGCAGCAGGCGTTCGTTCCTCGTACTATTAATAGCTACTCGTATACGTAGCCACCGGGCGAGCACGAAGAACATGAAAAAACTCTACTTTGCGTTGCAAGGAACGGCAGGTTCGTGGGGTGCGTTTTAAACTTGATTTTAGTATGTACCTGTTTTTGGCCGCGAACGGACCCGGTGTACCTTTTTTTGGCCGCTGCCCTGTTTTTCGTGTTCCCCCTCAAGACAGCAGTATACCATGGTATGTCATATTCTTATACCAGCAAAAGTATTGCAGCTGTAAAAAACAGATCGGAAACGTTTTTTTCGTGTTCCCCCCAAGACAGCAGTACATTTTTTTTCTTGATCGAAAAGTCCCCTTAAGTGGGGGTCGCAGTACATTATCCTCTCAGGCACAGAGAGAGCGCACAGAGAGAGCGCACTAGGGCTGGGCACTGGCACAGTATGTACTGGCAGTAGTAATCTACTGATCGGCCTGGCCAGTATATTCGCCAGTGGGTCTTATGTCACGTACATGCAAGGAACACGCTACACTATCGTACGGAAACCCGCCAAATGCGTGTCGGGAGGAGAGAGGAGAGACGAGAGGCAGTATACTGCTGCAATCCAGCATACTGGTTGATTTTGACGACTGTATACATCGCTACTGACTGAGTCAGCAAGTGCCCAGCCCTAGTGGCAGCACCAGCAGCAGCAATAACCGTATATACGAAGTATGTAGCAGCAGCAGCAGCAGCACCGAAAATGCCCGCAGGGGGGTGTACTCGATGTTAGTTCGCCGACAGAATCCTTGGGAAAAAAAACACGGGAAGAAACAAAAAGTAAAAAGTACAAGACCTTTACGGCCCCCTGTAGTAGTAGTAGTAGTAGTAGGGGGAGGAGGAGGAGGAGGAGGAGGAGGAGGAGGGGGGGGGGGGGCACGGCATGACATTCAATGCCAGGGAGTGGCATCATAAATGAATAAATAAAAATAAAAGCACACACACTCAAAAACGAAGGAGGGATTTGCTGGCTCTTTATGTATCCCCTTTGGAACATTAATATAATAGCACGCCTGTTTTGGGGACAAATTACTTGGAATTAAAGTCAGATATATATACATATATATATATGCAATATACATTTACTTTGAAGTCTATTATGTTATATTATATGTGTATATGTACAGCAGCAGGAGTGCCGTACTACAAGGGCTATGTTATGCTATGTTACTACGTTACATAAGTTACTCCGTGGTGGCCGCTGTTGTGGCTGCTGCATGGCATGCATGGCATACATGCACGGCATGCACGCATGCATGCACACACATACCTTCTTCCCAGGGTCGCGTCTCTCCACCGACCCGCATTCCGCACTTTTCCGGGTCTCCCGAGGGCACGGTCAGGGGGAGGTGGCAGCGCAGGCGCAGGTTGCAGGGGGCCGTGTGCGCAGCGATGGCCCCCCCGCCGTGCAGCGTAGAAAAAAACGAAAACGAAAATGGAGTGCCCACCTGCAAGCAACCACCACATCGTAGAGATATAGAGGCGGGGACGGGACGGGGACGGGGGGGCGTAACTCATTTGTTTCTTGCCTTAGTCAGTTGTTACCAATTGACCACCCCCCCCGGGACGGGGGGGGGGGGGGGGGGCGTACTCATTTGTTGCTTGCCTCTAGTCATTTGACCATTGACCACGCATCCCATTCGAGACGGAGCGTGCATGGGGGGGGCAAAGGTGATTGATTACATGTCCAAGTTCAACATTTTCATTGAGTGTGAGCTTTGCGATTATTCATCAGCTTTTTACTCGAAATTAGTATTCCGGGTACAAAGTATAGAGAGCTCCTATACTATAATCAAGTCAAAAACACACAACCTCGAGAAACAATAAGGTGCTACCCCTTTAAGGCAAATGATTAGCACGCGTCTATTACAGGGGACCATAGTGAACAGAACCTGCGGTACACACAAAAAAACACATATTTACCAACTTTTACTAACAATATTTGGTCCTATTTACTAGTGTTTACTATGGTCCCCCGTAATACGGCACATTTATTTCTGCCTTCTGAGGCAAATATTAATAGACTGATGGAGGCTTCCCAACTGAGGACCTATACCAATATGGCCGAAAATATAAGGAACGCTTGGTATTCATATTGATGTGCAAATGGTCCTTATATTCCCGCCCAGAGTGGCATACAGTAGGATTCCCCCCAGAAAGGCGGTTGTGTGGCAGGACAACATGACCGCCTTGTAGAGGGAAGCCGCCTTATTCATTCCAGGTTATGAGTGCAATTCCCCAGTCGAGTCAAGCGATTTTGACCGCCTTTTTATCAGGATACCGCCTTACTTTACTCAGACCGCCTTAAGGGGGGACCCCTCCTATGTGTACCCAACATCGTTTAGTTTTTACACCCGTTTTCGTTACAGACCTACTGCAGGCCATATATAACATATACATCGGATTACTCATCGCTTTTTTCAAGTGCGCATTTTTTTTTTGTTTGTCTACGTAAAAGCCTTTTTTTTAAGGCACCCACGAGGCAGTTACATAGTGCTTCCATTGCTGTCTCTGGAACTGGCCACACCGGATATTAAATTAACTCATTGAAGCTGTTATCCACATAGCAAGTCCGCCTCACAAGCGGTTCTTAGTAGGATGCAGCTCACCCTTCATCGATTTACCCAACACCTCACGGCGCTTCGCGCTTGGTGCAAGCAGTGTTTGCCAGTACGATAAAAACCCGACATGCTCCGTCCCGGCATTGGGATGCGAGGGTCTATGGTCATACGACTACGGTCGTGCACGAAAATGAAATACACCCCTCGCGCGCATACCGCGAGCGCCGAACTTCATAACCTACCGTATATGACACTGTATACTACACCCCCTCGGATAAATTTCAACGCTGATTTGCTCGACGACCGGTCGAGCGCTAACCCCGAGCGATCCGTCTATGAAAATATCTCGACGAGATGCCCCGAAAGCCGCCTTTTTTCGTTGTCTGTGCCCGCCTGGTTATTATGGAGAAAACTAGCTTTGAAATTCCCCCCAGGGGGTGTGATATACACTGTCATTTACGGTATTCTACGATACGTTCCGTGTGTGGCAAAATAAAAGAAGCTCTTCGGCCGAGCCAGTGACACGCACACACGCACACACCTGCATTGCATCACCCCACCCAAACATCTGCAAACAAAGATTCTTTGCACAGGAAAGACACATCAAGCAATGAAAAAAAAAAAACACCTGCGCTGTTGTCCTAAGGGATGTATGTACGTTGGGCCGAGTGTTCCACACTAAACTAAAACCTACCAGGAATTAATAGTAGTTTTGGTGTTATTTGTTAAGGGCTTGCCAGGGCAAAAGTTGCTGTCTGGGCCAAGGGGTGAAAGGTGCTGGGTGTCGCTGACATTTGTTTTTCATCTGCGACGCGGTTTGCGATTCCAGGTATCATGCTGCCGAAAAATAAACATCAAGGCCGGGGAAAGGGGGAGGGGGGGGGGGGGGGGGNTTGCCTTAGTCATTTGACCATTGACCACGCATCCCTTTCGAGACGGAGCACCGTTCCTACTCCTAATAGAGACACCTCCAACACTTGGGCGCTCATTGCGTTGTTTCCATATATTACAAAGAAACGTTTTGCTAATCTTATCCCCTTCCTGTTTCGCCGCCTGTGGCCACCATCTATCTCCTAAGATAGCGATCGTTTTCTCGCTACTATCTAGTGTACCAAACTGCTCCATGTCGCACTCGTCTATTTTTCTCATCTCCTCTAACACATCCCTTTCCTCCTTATACCTTTCACATTCTCCCACTATGTGAATTCTACTCTCTATGGCTTTGCCACATGGGAACATCTGTGCATCTACTCCCTCCTCCTCCCGGCTACTGGTATACCCCCTTCTTCTTTCTGGCAGGTCCAGGCCCCCTACACGAAATCACAATTTCAGCTTTTTCGCGAAGTCCATTGAGCCGTGCAGATACCTTTTTATTCCTATTCCTTCTCTCAAACCCCCGTATATCTCTAAGTGCTCTTCCCCTTCCACCTTCTTTCTTAGCGCTAGCCTTTCCCTTCTTTCTATCCTATATTTTACTTCTATCTTGTATCCGCTAAATTTATCTATGGCCACCGTCTCTTTTTTTTTGGGGGGGCACACCCGATGGGTCTTACAAACGAATCGAAAGACAAAAACATCTTACCATGTGGCTTGCGACGTCGTCCAGCAGAGACTGTTGCGGCCGCCGCGATGACGCCAGCAGCAATGGGCCACGGCAAATGCCAAAAACAAAAAAGAAAGGCAGGCGGGTAGCGAAGCAAGGACGGGGGGAGGGGGGGGGGTACTCGTTTGTTGCATGCCTTAGTCACTTGACCATTGACCACACACCCCTTTCGAGACGGAGCACCGGTCCTACTCCTAATAGAGACACCTCAGAGGGGAGGGGGGGGGGAACATCAGTGGGGTTAAAAGGGAGGGGGGGGGGGGGGGGGGACAAGATTTATACATAGGAAGCCGGAGTTTTTTTTTCAGGCGTAGATTGCACCTCCAATCGCCAATCGCAAGCGCTCAAGCCGCGTACGTACATAGCATAGAGGAGGACGCCATGGACGCGAGCTACGATAGAGGTTAGCACTTTTTTGGTTTGCAACAGTTTGCTGAACTATCGGGGATCCTTACCCCCCCAAACTGCGGGACTTTCATTCTTGTGTTGCCATATATTTCATTTGTATACTTAATAGGCGTCTACTTCGTATACTAAAATAAAATAAAATAAAACAACAGCTGTGAGCTCGAGGGTTTCGTCGAAGCTCATCTTTGCTAGCTGAGTGTAATACTTCGATCGCGCGTACTTGCGGGTTTAAATGTCCTCATGTAGGATGTACATCCCGTATGAGGGGGACACAATCTGAGTATATGTATGGTATTGTTCAACAGGCATATATAGTATAGCACTTTTATTTTCCTCCAAAAGTGAGGTAAAAGAGAGCTCCTCAAGTGACCAGACCACGCTCGGAAAAAAAAAATGGTGCTCGGGTAGCACTTTTATTTTCCACCAAAACCAGTGTTTGACTCACTATTAGTATAGAGTTCCTTAAGTCGCCACCCTCAGAAGGCAAAAAGACGGTGCGTCTCTACCGTAGCATGCATCCACGATCCATACTTGGGCATTTTGGACGCCTCGATATTTGTATACGGCATGATGGCTACCTGGCATTTTGACGTCTTGACAATGCTTTTTATTTTTAATTATATTTTGGATGTTTTTTTTTGTCGTTTCTATGATGTGTTGATGTTTCTGATATTTTGATATTTTAGACGTTTCGGGGCGGCTGGCGGACAAGGATTGTTCAACCACCTCGACACGCACTGGAATCTCGGGATAAGCCACAGACAGCAATGCAATATTCCGACGATTGACATCATCTTAACGTTTTGATGAATGCCTGTGGGCAGCCCGTGGGCATCCCGTGAGATCATACCGTCAACCATTTTCCATAATAGGGGTTAGGGTTATAGAGGTCTTATACATGGCTAGTTAGTGCCTTGGACAACTAATCTCGTAGGTCACCCCAACAATATTCGTGTAATCTGAGCAAATGCCTGGGGAGTGGTGCCAAGGGTATGGGTCAACGTGTGCACACGATCTCCGGTGCAAGGGTGTACCAGGTACCAAGCACGGAACAACACGCCTGTTCCCTGTAAGCCGGAAGCTGGTTTTGCGACCCCCTCACGATGTCGTTAACCTCTAATCGCTATTCGCTATTCGCTATTCCATAACCGCTATTCGCTATTCACTAATCGCTAGTCGATATTAGCTACCAGGTAGTCGCTAATCGCTAGTCGCTAATCGCTAGTCGCTATGCGCAAATCGATATTCGTTAATCGTTATTCACTAGTTGCTAATCGCCAATCGACATGCAGAATATTCTCGGAAGAATGAGAGAATGTGAGTTTTGTACGTACGTAAGAAGTTTAGCCAATCAGATGAATGCAGCGATACATCGTAGTATGAATCGTGGCCCTCGGTACACACCTGGTTCAGAGCGTAGTTGTGACCAGCACGTGATAGCGCATTGCAGCAGAGTCAGAGCTACATGTCCAAGGTGTGTTATAGACTAGTTTTGAGTTCGAGCATTGCGCGGGCGAGTTTTCCATGAGGTTTGAGTGCTTGATGGCTTGAGGAACTCGCGAGGCGATATATTTGCGTATCATATGATATTATCGTACGTATCTGCCGCCAGCTTTTTGTTTCTCGATCTCTGGTGTTCATGCGCATTTTGGCGATGACCCGATGGCTCGAGTCACGTGCGAGCCAGGGCATCGAACGAAGGTAGACCGGCCATAATATTCATGATGATCCTAACACCCAGAGTTATCTTCGAGCTTGACAGCTTGACCGCGTGTTGGGAACGACGTCGCTCAACAGCTAGCTACTCCTGTTTATTTTTTTTTTGGTGTCCGGAAAACATCATACCGGTATGCTTTGTCTTTGTTCAGGATATTTTCCCACTTTCGTTTCTCTTTCAATATATCTGGGCTGCTGGCGCGTACTGTATGCTGTGCCGGTCATAGCCGGTGCGACTTGCGTTAGTTATTTGCGGGCGATCGTGGTACGTCGCCGGCTGTCGGTTGTCGTTCTGCCTCTTTTAATGTTTCGCATATTCGTGGTATCCACCGAGTGGCGTACAAGGTCGTACAAGCAGGTACATGTCTTGTTAGCTTTGATACAGCAGCAGTGGTTGTGTTCCACACTACAGCAGTAACTGCAGTCAAACAGCTACCTGGTATACAAATCTGTTGACTTCCCAGGAATCTCAGGCTGAGTTTCTTGCTGGGCGCTTTCTTGTCAAGTAGCATGTACTACACCTAAAACGAGCACGTACTCAAAGTACCAGTCTTGATTTTTTTTTCGTATTAATCAATGCGAGTACGTATAATACATTCTATATACCTACCCGTACTCGTAGTACGTGCGAGCGATGTATACCAGGCAGGTTGCAGTACAGGCCCATGAATGAGAAAGAGCCCAATTAAGAACAAAAGGCTTACTTTTAGAGTACGCAAAGTAAATTGATTAAGAAAAAGTCCTCAGCGGCGAGCGCTACACCAAATCCTATATACTAGCCTATGCTCAAGGTAGTTTAAAGATGGTGCCACAATAGGGATCTAAGGCTTGCTCAGATTAGGTGTTTCTTATAGGCCGGCCCATACTACTGCTGTACTGCTTGTGAATGGCTACGAGTGCAGCAGTTGTTCAAAGGTGGTAACAGCAGTCCGCGGGAGAGGCGGTTGCGTATATCCGGCGGTGTGTATGATACCTCGCATATTCCTATACCCGGTACAGCAGTGCGAGTACAGCATATTCATATTAAATCTAACTTTATCCCCGCGAGATATACAGAAGTGCGAGTAGTCCAAAAATTCGGCACAGCCGTAACGCTAATAGTACCAGTCGAGTACTTCTTGCATCGCGTTCTGTGATGTACCGGGGCATACCGAGAAAATTTGCAGGCATGTATTACACATGACCCCAACTATGCGTCGAAGGTTACCGGCAACACCAGAACAGCGCAAAAT
The DNA here is from genome assembly GCA_008828725.1 of Saccharina japonica. Classification (NCBI taxonomy): domain Eukaryota; class Phaeophyceae; order Laminariales; family Laminariaceae; genus Saccharina; species Saccharina japonica. The sequence continues at coordinate 867,275 of MEHQ01003648.1, forward strand.
TGATGTTGCTCAGAGTTCGATGTCGCCAGTTGGGTTGGGAGTTGACTCGAGTATACGGATGTTAGCGTGGGTTTGCTGTTGGAGCAGCCCCGGGGGTCTTCCCCTCTTCACCCCCCTTCTCCGGGCGGGGGGGTAGCGCATTAATATAATACAACTTCGAAAGCAAAGTGCAAATCGCTATTCGCTATTCCATAACCGCTATTCGCTATTCACTAATCGCTAGTCGATATTAGCTACCAGGTAGTCGCTAATCGCTAGTCGCTAATCGCTAGTAGCTAGTCGCTATGCGCAAATCGATATTCGTTAATCGTTATTCACTAGTCGCTAATCGCCAATCGATATTCGCTATTCGCTAATCGCTAGTCGCTAGTCGCTAGTCGCTAGTCGCTATTCGCTATTCGCTATTCGCTATTCGCTAATCGCTAATCGCAAATCGCTAGTCGCTAATCGCTAATCGTTATTCGCTATTCGCTAATCGCTAGTCGCCAGTCACTAATCGCTAGCCGCCTTAGCGGTAATCGCTACTCGCTTGCCTATTATCCCCAAGCGTTTATTGTTTGTCGCTAATCTCGAACCGCTGATCTCCACTCGCTGATCTCCACCGACCGTCTCTTTTCTTTTTATTGTTTTCCTGTTGTTTTCTTTTTCTCAATTTCGTAGGTTGCAGATTTGCACCCGGGGAAACCCCACGACACATGTTACTATATACGTGTACGTGTATACTGCCCTGGACTAATAGACTACACGTAAAACAAATACTTCGTGTATAGAAATCGAATTCCAAGTGATTTGTCGCCAGAACTGGAGCGCCGCCCTATGCATATTCTGGCAGGGGTGGGTGTGCTCTTCGTCAACTCTCGTCAACCTTTGTCTTCAAGGAAAAAAGAGGTGTTCTATCTGCGGATGCAGGCACACGGACAGCAGCCACCCCATGCCTACTTGCCGTTTTCCAGTTGGGGGGCTTCAGAAGACGAAAAAAAACGGGAAAAAAAAAAAAAAAATGACGATAAATAATAGCGACGAGCAGATACAAGCCTCGGTCAATGCCCTGGTTGACTGTTGGTATGATTGAGTGATGTAAGTTTTAGTAAACCGAACTACAAGCAGTACGTACATATATATATACATACATACATACATACATACATACATACATACATACATACATACATACATACATACATACATACATACATACATACATACATACATACATACATACATACATACATACATACATACATACATACATACATACATACATACATACATACATACAGCACAGCGAAGGAAATGTCACCAGGGCGAGTGCAACTTGATGCTACTTGTATATACTCCCGCGTGCGCACGCTCATACAAGACATGCAGTAGGTACCACGACTGTGACAAGCCAAAACAAGCGCTCTTAACCCTTCAAGAACCGGTCTCACGAATTTGGGAACAAACTGCTTGGAATTAGTGTGGGACATTTTTTTTCAGTTATCAATGGGTTAAGAGCCGGTCTTACGTCTTTGGGGATAAACTACTTGGAATTAGCGTGGGATAAACTTGGCAGTTCTTAAAAAGGGTTAACCCGAAATCGTCAGAATTTAATTTATTGTGGTCTTAACATTTTTGTCGAGGAACCATCGTATTTATTTTTCATCGGGTATATATACATATATGTGTGTATACATATATATATATTAAAAAAATTAAAAAACAACAGCTGTGAGCTCGAGGATTTCGTCGAAGCTCATCTTTGCTAGCTGAGTGTAATACTTCGATCGCGCGTACTTACGGATTTTATATGTCCTCATGTAGGATGTACATCCCGTATGAGGGGGACACAATCTGAGGTTGTAGAATTCAGGAAGTGTGTGTCTACTTGTGATATGTATAATACGTAGCACTTTTGTTTTCCTCCAAAATCGGTTTTTTGGGCGACTTGGTAGTAGTATAGAGCTCCTCAAGTGACCGCACCACCCTCAGAAACAAAACATGGTGCACCCTCTACCTTAAGGTAGCATGCGTCCTACAGGCGGTTAATAAAAGGCACGGGGAAGAAAAAAAACAGTGTTATGGAGGCTTTTTTTCCGGGTCCTCAGAAGGGCTAATGCCGTCCCACCCCCGGGTATCATGCGATATCGTCTATTACGGGGGACCATAGTAAATATATAGGACCTACGGCACGCACAAAAACCTATATGTTTTCCTGTTTTTCGTACGTAACCATATTTGGTCCTAGGTACCATAGTAAATAGGACCTACGGTACGCACAAACACCTATAATTTTCCCTGTTTTTAGTAACCGTATTTTGGTCCCGATTTAGGGCCCGTTTTAACGAAGAAAACAAAAATCAGTTTGGAAAAAAAATATATATGCAAATCCGCCTTTCATTGGTCAACACACGCACCAGCACCAAAGATTAGGATCTTGGGGCTTAATATTTGGTGCTGGTGCGTGTGTTGACCAATGAACAGCGAATTTTAATTATTTTTTTTCCAAATTGGATTTATTTTATACTCGTTAGTTCGGGCCCTTAGGGCCCATCTCAACGAAGACAGCAAAAATTCAATTTGGAAAATAAAATCCTATTTGAATGTGATTTCGCAAAAAAAAAGTGGTTTGCGTCCTATGGGGAATAGTGAATTGCTCGTTCAAATATTTATCAAATCGAAAAAACGCAGCATGCGTCACAGCGCCCAGGTGAAAAAAATCGACGAGAGGAGACGAGAGGGAAAGCATGCGTCGACGCGTGCGCGCCGCCGCCAGCATACTTTTGCTTTTGACCGCCCAGGCTAGGAAGCTATCGCTCTCAGGGTCTCCTGGGTGGGCGTAGGGATCCCTGGAACGCCACGGGCGAGACAGGGGCGGCGATGGTGTTATCGAAGTCTTGAGCGTATCATGCTGTTTTTGGGTCGATCGCTCGGTTTTTGATCGGGTTGGAGCATCGAGCTGGTTGAAAAGTTGGGATTGCGACCGCCATGATTGGTTTTGAGGCGCCACCGCCGGGCTACGCTGTGCTATGGTCTATAGGCGTGGGCGCGGCTGTTGTCCCGGTGGCCTCGGGTTGTGGTTCACGTGTTGTCGCCTCGGTCGTGGTCATCGATGCCACCAAGAAATGACCAGATTGTACCGGGGGCGTTTGCCCACCGTGGACATGCCGGTCCAAGTCGGGCCAACTCCTCAATTTGATTTGAATTCTTTGGAAAAGAAGGTCCTGGGACCTTCTTGGTTTTTTCGTCCAATTCAAATTGATTAGACCCCACGATCCTAATATTTGATGCTGGTGCGTGTGTTGACCAATGAAAAGCGTATTTGAATTTTATTTTTTCCAAGTTGAATTAATTTCATACTCGTTAATACGGGCCCTTAGTTCGGGCCCTTACTGTGGTTCCCCGTGACACTGAAAAAAAAAGAAGACAGAACGTAATTTCTCACTAACTCCAAGTCATGAACTTATCGATGTCACCCCACCCGCACCCTATACGAGTATAGCATAGTTGACCTCCCAGACCAGTTACCACGTGTATAGCTATTATCCTTGTGTGTGTGTTTCGTGGTCGATTTTCGGCTGTGGAAAGGCGGAATCCATAGAGGAATGCTATCACTATATCAACATTCGAAAATAAAATCCTATTTGAATGTGATTTCGCAAAAAAAAACTGGTTTGCGTCCTATGGGGAATAGTGAATTGCTCGTTCAAATTTGTATGAAATCGAAAAAACGCAGCATGCGTCACAGCGCCCAGGTGAAAAAAATCGACGAGAGGAGACGAGAGGGAAAGCATGCGTCGACGCGTGCGCGCCGCCGCCAGCATACTTTTGCTTTTGACCGCCCAGGCTAGGAAGCTATCGCTCTCAGGGTCTCCTGGGTGGGCGTAGGGATCCCTGGAACGCCACGGGCGAGACAGGGGCGGCGAT